>VYZV01004731.1:341-17718 GCA_013401275.1 Pandion haliaetus | reverse complement strand
GGGGGCCGGGGCCCCGGCAGGCCTGGGGCGGGCTCTGCCGGCGGCCCCGGGAGCAGCGCGGCGCAGGCCGGGCCTGGCCTCTGCCTGGAGCTGCCAGAGCGCCCGGGAACGAGCCGGTCTTGTCCCCGGTAACGTCCTCTGTGGCATTTGGGGCTTTCTTTTGTTTTTTTAGAGGTACATGGAAGTGAGCGGCAATCTGAGAGACTTGTATGACGACAAGGACGGGTAAGTGCTTGTACAAACACCTCGTCTGGTGCGTGGCCGCCTGAACGTCTGCTGAACGTGTTTTCCAGATGAAGAACCTGGGGGCTCTTTTAAGTCGGTTGTAAATACATGAGGAGTAGTGCTGGTGTGCAAGATCAGGAATCAAGTTTTGGAGACTAAGCCTGGTAGAGCAGGACCCGGGTTGCACACTGGATGTGTACATGCTGGATATACGCGTTTTGTTGTTTTCTTGGTTTGAGTCGGGGGGGGAGGCCCTGAGTTGCATTGAAGGTTTCTTAGTGGAGGGGGGAGGCCCTGAGTTGCATTGAAGGTTTCTTAGTGGAGACTACAGCATGTTCAGTGGGAGACGTGACCCAGAGCCTCAGACTGTAAGCCTGGTGGACTGTGAGGTCTGATGTGACTTTCTGAGGGTTTGCAGTCAGTCTTGCTGGAGCTTTGTGGAATCGAAATGCAGCAGTAGACCTGGAAAAAGGTCTGTCAGTGTCAACATGTTTTCCTTTCCACTTGTAATCTGTCCTTTTTTGTGAGCTCAGCTTGCGGAAAGAAGAACTCAGTGCCATTTCAGGACCAAATGAATTTGCAGAATTCTACAACAGGCTGAAACAAATTAAGGAATTTCACCGGAAGCACCCAAATGAGGTAGGTAGTTATCTACTTCATAAGAATTGGTGATTTGTGCTCTGTTGGACCTCATCCCTACAATAAACAGGCTTCTTTTTTTCCAGTTTAATTGCCTTAGAACACAAGTATTAAGTGCACTAAAATGTCACTTGAGAAAAGAAGAAGTTCAAGGTTAGGTAGTGCTTCAGAGGCAGTCTGTAAGCTCCCGTGGGAGCGTATGAATAGGAGAAGATGCAAGACGCTAACCGTGTTCTCTGCATGCTGTGTGTTAGCTCAGGAACGTTCTGCTGCTGAGCTGGCGTTTGGTCTTGCCTTTCCCATGCTGGCTAAAGTCAGACTTCTTTTCTTTGTGCAAAAGTAATGGTGAAGAAATGCTTTGGATACCTTTTCAGTTAGCAGTTTTATTGCTTACAGCCCATTGTGATTCAATATTAATTGTTCTTGGGCATTAGCTGAAGTAATAATTTTTTGTGTAACTTCTGTCTGTTCTTGAAGATCTGTGTTCCGATGTCAGTGGAGTTTGAGGAACTGTTGAAGGCCAGAGACAACCCGAGTGAAGAAGCTCAGAGTAAGTTTGTAGTTTTTCTCTGAGGCCAGTGTAAGTGAAAATATGGTGCTTGCTTGAGAGGCATTATTTAATGAGTTGTTTGATCTGTTCTGCATGTTTCAGAGTTCCACCTCCCTTTTACTAAGTGACTTCTGAAATTTGTTCTTTCGTCATTTAAATTCTTCTGAACTGCAGCCCCCTGGAATATTCCACAGTAGTGGTGCTTCTCTTGAGGAGCGTTCTAGTGTGTTTACACAGAGAAGCAGTCAGGTGTCTGATCAGTGAGCATCCCACTTGCATTGTAAACATCTTCCTTAAGCATAAATTAGTCCACAGTTAAATCCTTTTCAAGTTCTAAAGCATGTGTATATTAAGTAGGGAAGATTAAGCTCATAATAAAGTTGTCCATGATCTTTCCTACAGATCTGGTGGAGTTCACAGATGAGGAGGGGTATGGGCGATATTTAGATCTGCATGATTGTTATCTCAAGTACATTAATCTAAAATCGTCAGAGGTGAGTGGCTGCGTGTGTCTGGGCATCTTCAGTGCTTAAGGCCTAGAGGTTTTTCTTTGGTCGGTTCATGGTTATTTGGGTTTTTTCTTAAGTTTATCTCCAAATAGCTATTTCAAAGTCACTTTGTTGCACATACAGCTTGACAGCATCTGAATTCTGAATGCTGCTTCATGACTCTCCTCTTCCGTTGTCTTCAACTGGGACCTTTCTATTGTCTATGTAATGATGGCCTTGTAAAAAGCCTCTGTTTTCTGCTACCATGTACTGAGAGGTGTTTAAGGCAATGTGGTAGTGCACAGAGAACCCTGGGCCTCTGCAGTCCAGAGTAATGGCAGGAGCCTAGTGCCTTTGTTCTGGTCTGGTAACTGGATGTTAATTTGGCTGCATGTGTATAAACTCTGACTCAAACTTTTTTGTTCTTAGAAACTGGATTATATCACTTACTTGTCCACATTTGACCAACTCTTCGATATTCCCAAGGAGAGAAAAAACGCTGAGTATAAGAGGTGAGCCTTTTTGCCTACCAGCTTCTTGTATGACAGTTGATGAGAAGGAATTTGCTTTTTAAGTGTACAGCAGCTAAGAATATAGTTAACAGTCAAACTTAACTCATGTAAATTGGGTCACTGAGCTATAGTGACTCAGTCATGTGTCTGAGCCCTGAGAAAACATGCAGCGCAGCAAAATGTGGGAAGCCACATTCTACTCTGTGGAAGGACCTTACTTCATCCTTGTAACTGCTGCATCTAGAAAATGTGTGTTGAAAACTCATAATCCTGATGACTTCCCTTTGGAGTAGTAGAGGGTAATTACTTTCCAAAGATGTGGTTAGAGAAATACGTTAGCGGTTGATAATTGAATTGCCTGTGCTCATGATTACTCTGCCAGGTACCTTGAAATGCTTCTCGAGTACCTACAGGATTACACAGATCGAGTGAAACCATTACTGGACCAGAATGAACTTTTTGGGAAAATTCAGACTGAGTTTGAGAAGAAGTGGGAAAATGGAACCTTCCCTGGCTGGCCGGTGAGCAGTCGTTAAGCCCGTGTGAATGCTTCTGTATTTGTGATAGGTTTTCTGTGAATCATTTGTGTAAAGTCATCACTGAGGTTAAGTCTAATAGCAAGGTGTGCAGTTGTGTATCAGTGTCCTGGTTTCAGCTGGGATGGAGTTAATTGTCTTCCTAGTAGCTGGTACAGTGCTACGTTTTTGAGCTGGGTATGAGAAGAATGTTGATAACGCACTGATGTTTTCAGTTGTTGCTGAGTCATGTTCAGTCTAAAGTCCAGGATTTTCGGCTTCTGATGCCCAGCCAGCAAGAAAGCTGCAGGGGCACAAGAAGCTGGGAGGGAACGCAGTCAGGGCAGCTGACCCAAAGTGGCCAACGGAGTATTCCATACCATGGGACGTTTATGAACTGGGGGGGGATCGCTGCTCAGGGACTAACAGGGCATCGGTCAGCAGGGGGTGAGCAAGTGCGTTGTGCATCACTTGTATATTCCAATCCTTTTATTATTACTGTTGTCATTTTATTAGTATTATCATTATTAGTTTCTTCTTTTCTGTTCTATTAAACTGTTCTTAACTCAAAGAGCTTTACTTCTTTTCCCAATTCTCTCCCCCATCCCACTGGGTGGAGGTGGAGTGAGCGAGCAGCTGCGTGGTGCTTAGTTCCTGACTGAGGTTAAACCATGACTATCAGGAAGATGCAATTTAATACTAACTTGAAAAGCAATGTAACTGGTTTGAAACTAACCTTTTTCTAAGGTTTGCTTATTTTGTATCTTTTCTGTTGCTCCATTGCTCAGTTTAGTGAGAGACTTTTTTTCTCTGTTGAGAGAGGTTTTTTCTTGAGGTTAGGATATTATATTGCATGAAGTATTGTAGGATGTCACAAAGATCTTGCATGTGGTTTTTCTTGCAGAAAGAGACCAGCAGTGCACTCACTCATGCGGGAGCCCACCTGGACCTCTCAGCATTTTCCTCTTGGGAGGTATGTTTTCAGTGCTCTGCACTTAGTGCTAAATTTTGAGCAGGTGGAAGCTCAGTAATTTGGGTTTTTTTTTCATAATTTTACTTGCTGTGCTTTCATCTTTGGCTCTGTGCTTTGTGGATAAAACTTTGATTATGCTGATTACTTGCATCCCCCTAACGGGAGAAATTAACTTGCAAGGTTGGATTTGTCACATTCCTCAATTTTCAGTGAGGAGTGGTGCACCCTTGACAGTCCTTTCTTGAGTGCCGTACATTGTGCTTTTTTCTGTTGTTGTGGTTTCGTGTTTTTTTTAATGAGTTCAAACGCACATACATCCATATTGTATCTGTTTAAAAGCTCCTTTCTTACTGTGATTTACTTTTAATTGAACAGGAATTGGCCTCCCTGGGACTGGACAGGTTAAAATCAGCTTTACTGGCCCTGGGACTAAAATGTGGCGGGTAAGGTGCAGTCTTTTTATAGTTCCTTTCCAGTTTTTGAGGTCTTTTTATAGTTCCTTTCCAGTTTTTGAGGTCTTCCTGTTTTGCATTCCTTTACGGGATACTTGTTTTGTCATCTCTATTGTGCAAGAATTACCTTAATGATGTTTGAAAGACAAAACATTGAGAGCCAGTCAGGGGATACTGCGATCTACTGTTCTGAAAAGTGTCCTGTACTGAAGTCTTTTGTATAGAAGAATTTGGCTTAAGGAATGACAACAAAGATAATAGGAAGTCTCCTGATCTCTTAAAAGCTAAATTTAGAATTTTGTTGCATGAATTCAAGCAGTTCTCAGGAAATGTAAAACTGTGGTTTGGACTCATCTCCTCCCTGCTTCTCCATAGGACGCTGGAAGAGCGTGCTCAGAGACTTTTTAGCACTAAAGGCAAATCCCTAGAAGCACTTGATCCTTCTTTGTTTGCTAAGAATCCAAAGACAAAAGGCAGCAAAAGGTGAGTTCCTAAAGGTCATTCTGAGGTTAGTGTTGTTCTGTTCTCTTCACTTGGATGAGAAGTATTCTATAGACATCACTCTTGTATAGTTGTGACAGAGATTCTGGGAGTGCTAGAAGCTTTTCATGTTGCACCAAATAGTCCTGAATGAAATGGAAGGTATCAGAGCTGAATTTGTGTGTTTGTGTGCAGTTTAGGTTACATGAGCTGTTTGGTGTTTGTTTCTGTATTCTTGCTGTACACAAGTCAAGTGTGTCTTTAGGAGTTCACTGTACGCATGACTGCAGTTCTGGAATGGACTTCATAAAGTTTCTTGATCTATTTCCAGAGACACTGAAAGAAATAAAGATCTTGCGTTCCTGGAAGCTCAGATTTATGAATATGTAGAAGTTCTTGGGGTAAGGATTTAATTTTGTCTTTGAGCTTCTTATTTCAGAGCTGTGAAATAGCGATTGGAAGGTCATCCACATCTTTACCTAGTGCTTTCATAGACAGCATGCCCAGAAGGGTTATCTTCATGTCCCGAGTTGTAAAGCTTTAAAGTGCATGTTAGCAGGTAGCTTTTTCTGTCAGTAAGTAGAATATGATGGATTACATTTATATTTCCATTAGCTAATTATTTGGCAGGCTTTTGTGAACAGGCATAGCTTGTGTATATCCCAGACCCAGATAGAGAGGCTACATGTTCCCATGGGGAAGCCTGTCTCTCTCTTTTTTTTCTTTTTTTTTTTTAACTTCTCTTCTTCTAGGCACCACATCAATGTAGATAGTTTCTATTTTATTGCCGAAGTCACAGGGTATTGCAAACCTTTACTTATTCTGCCTTGATGCTTGCCTTAAGTCTTGTGTCAGTTTAGGGCGATTGCTTTTAGCAGGGTGGCTGTTGCTGTTAGCTTGTCATCTTGGAAGTGCTAATGGTAGTACAAGTTTTTCATTCTTTGGGAGTGGGAGATGTTGCACTAAAAACTTAAGTTGTCGGGCTAAGCAAAATGGGAGTTCTCTGTTCCATACTGGTCTTCCATTCCCCTGTCTCTGTACATTGAGAAAGCGTTTCACACAGGAAGAGTTTGCCCTTATTTTGTTGCTGTCGTGTTGTGTGAACAATTCCTTCTCTTTTCTCACACTTCAGGAACAGAGACACCTCACTCATGAGAATGTGCAGCGTAAGCAAGCGCGGACAGGGGAAGAGAGGGAGGAGGAGGAGGAAGAGCAGATCAGTGAGAGTGAGAGTGAAGATGAAGAAAATGAAATTATTTATAATCCTAAAAATCTGCCTCTTGGTTGGGATGGCAAGGTAACTGAGATTGTCAGGTCTGGAGAAGTGGGAGGTGTCACTGACTCCACACTACTCTTCTGTTTGAACCTGCCTTGCCATTTGGCCTAATCTTTGTTTCTCTTCACTTGCCAGCCAATCCCATACTGGTTATATAAATTACATGGTTTAAACATCAACTACAATTGTGAGATTTGTGGTAACTACACCTACCGAGGGCCCAAAGCTTTCCAGCGTCACTTTGCAGTAAGTAACGTTTTGCTACAGAAACATCAGTACTACGTTCGGATAATCTTTCTAATAAGTAGCTTGCAAATCACTGGAGTGCCCTTCTTCCACTGGAGTGGTACTTCTTCCACTTTTAAAATGTGGGTCTGGGCTGATGCTGCAGGGCAATGCGGTTGGAACTAAAAATTATGTAGGGCATACTAAGATCTCTTCTGCCAATTTCTGTACGGTCCCTTCTTGTTAGAACACTTAATTCCAGTATCCAGGTCTGAGTGGTGCAGAGTGCCTATTGACTGCCAGTGTATTGTTACTATCTGAAGTACAGAAAAAATATTTTGTAGAGGTGTTTAGGACTGGTAGATTTGTATTTTGATAGTATTTGTTTCACCCTGTCCAGTTGTCAATATGTCTTTTTAGTGTTTGGCATTGCGGATGAAGTGACGTTCCCTCTCGTACACTGACCTCTTGCCTCTTCTCCCCAGGAGTGGCGACATGCTCACGGGATGAGATGCCTGGGCATTCCCAACACGGCACATTTTGCCAACGTCACACAGATCGAGGATGCGGTCTCATGTAAGTAGTGGTGGCAGAACAGGGAACATGTGGCATAAGAACACTCATGTTGGCTCTTGCCAAAAATCTGTCTTAACCTTATGACCAGAGACTATTTTTGGGAAAGAGGGTAAGAAACGGGTGCGTGCAGGATGATCCTTCCTTGGACCGTCCATCCTAGCTTTTAAAAGGAGAGTGGCTTTTTTTCTTTGTTGGATACCTGCAGGAGTAGATGCTTGCTGGGATTCCCAGTCAAGCATTCATTTGTTGCCAGCTGTTTTGTCTGTGATGCTTTGTGTATGGAATCTCAGCCAAGTGCAATGGGCCACCGTTTCTTTAGGCAGAGTGTGGCTACATCATTCTGTGTAACTGTTACTTAATTGATGTTCGTCAACATCTTTATGGGGAAGCCAGAAAAACCTTCTGAAATGGTAGAGCCTGTAGGCAGATTTTGAAAGCCTACAGTATTTAGGACTTACAGTGATTGTAATTTAATGCGGCTAATCTGTGCTGATGTTTTGAGGAGGCTACCTCACGCAGAGGTTGTTTCTTGAATCTGTCCCGCTTAGGTTAACAGATCCAGGTTATGGTTCCTGGAGGTAAATTTAATTCTTGCCTAGAAGAAACCAAACAGGTAAAGCCTAGATTTCCCAAACAAGCTATTAGTCCCTTTGGAGCTATATCTCTGAAGTAGTGTTTTTGGACCGTTGTCTTTTGTGTCCAATCCTGAATGGTCACTTTAAAGCCTTGTTTGCTTTTGTTCTGTGCCTTTCAGTAAACCATACAGGGGAATGATAAATTTGTAACGGATATTAGATGGATTCCTGGACTGCTGAAGTGACAGTGTTTTAAAAGAAAAAAAAAAAAAAGAAAAAGCTTATGCGTATGTTTTACTAGATGAAAAACTAGTATCTCAAGGGAAACAGCGTTAGATCCTGTATGACTTTGTATTTACAGTGTGGGCAAAGCTGAAACAACAGAAGGCTTCAGAGAGATGGCAGCCTGATACAGAGGTGAGATGTTACAGAGGCATTTGGATGTCTCTAGTCCTGTGTACATGGGAACCCCCCATTTATCTTGCATGAACTGTCTGGCTCTGTGAAAAGAATTTCTAAGTCCCCTGCATGCTGGAGAGATGAGCAGGAACCTACGTTGCTGGTTGCACAGCTCCTGTTAGTGGTGATGTATGAAAAGCACTTCTTGTGCTGTATTGGAAAGGAGTTCTGATAGGACAGACTCGGCCCTTTGTGTAAGAATCTTTTAATACACTGCTTTACAGTACCGATGTCACCTTTGTTTTGTGAGCAGAAAAAGGAACTGTTGTGAGCAGTGTGTTCGCTTCTACTAGTGTCTTTTCTGAAACTTCGGTCTCAAACCATTCTTCAACAACATGCAGGGCAACTGTGGGAGATACAGCCTGTAGTACAGCTTGTAATTATTCTGACTCTGAATAAGCTCTTCTCATGGAGCCTGCTGGCAGATCCACTGCGTACCTTCATGTAGAGAGGTTCTTGGCAGGGTGGTCGTGTTCAGTAGGTGCTGCTGGAGCTAAAATTCAAATGCTGTAGTACAACCCGAGTCGAGCTGTGTCCAGGTGTCTCTAAACTGTTCGTTCCATTCTAGGAGGAATACGAGGATTCCAGTGGGAACGTGGTGAATAAAAAGACCTATGAAGACTTGAAACGTCAAGGGCTGCTGTAGCTTTTCCCAAGTGAAGGATTTCACATCTGAAAAGCAAGTGGAGAAGTGTCAGCAGCTCTGACTCTTCTTCAGTTTTTGGATTTTCTATGTGCATGACTATAGACTTCAAGGATACTTTATAGATTCACTTTCTAGTAAGCCCCTTGTGAAAAGCAGACTTGTGACGTTATTTTATATTAAAAAAAAATAAAACCAATTTTAATTTAGGAAGTGCTGAGAAACTTGTCTCCTTTCGTACACTGGAAGGAAGAGATTTGATTACAGTATTTTTAAAACGCTTTTTACGCAGTTTGAATTGTCAGAAACAATTGCTTCTCTCTTATTCCCGTTCTGATGGAAATCTTTATGATGAGGATTGACTTTCTGCAAATCACACATGGACATTGCATGCTTACAACAAGTAACAGTCCTATACTGTATCTTGCTGTAAGCATATGGTTTTCTTTGGGTTCCTTTGCAAAACAAATTTATTTGACTTACATTGCTGCTTTTTACCTCAGGTCTGTCTCCCTGTGGAGCTTTGGCCACTGGGATTTTTTTCAGGGAATTAATAACTGAGCTTGATTTAGGTTGGTCTGTGTGGGCAGATTGTGGTAATTTCTCCAGCACTGTTGTTGACTTGAAAGACGGTGGATTCCAGTGGAGATCCCTTCTTTGGTGACTCTTGAGCTGTGGTGCAGGAGGATTGAGATGGGAACATATGATGTGTTTAGATGTGACCGTTGTGACTTCAGGATCATTCTCCGTGCTCCTCAGTGCCGTGCTTAGAGACGTCTGTACGTAACCCCATGATATTCATGCTGCCACTTGAATAGCAAGTCCAGCGAGGAGAAAAGAGGCGTTGTGTGGAAGCCACGTGCATCGTGTGTGGCAGTTCTTGTGCCCCTCCAGCCCCTCAGGTGGGGTTTCATTTTGGCATAGAGTTGGCTTGTGTGACACCTCCAGCCTCAACCCCCGCCCCCTTCCTCAGTTGTTGCTGCGCAGGGCTGTTTGCATCGCCAGATGCCGTGGAGCAGCAGGTAACAAACACTTCCCCTGAGTGGTGGTTGGCAGGGATGGGGCTGGTTGCTGGCACCAGGGTGCAAGCCTGTGCGGCAGGGACCACAGCTGCTGTCGGTGCTTGGAGGCACTCCGCCGCTAGCAGTGGCTACAGGCTCTCGCTGGTGCGCTGGGGCTTCGGGGAGCGGACGGACAGGGTGAGTCAGTGCTGTGGGCTCTTTCCCTTCCCTGCTCTGCGGGAAAGTTGTTCTCCTTGGGATGAGGCTGTGTCTGGTGGGTGTTCGTTCCTAGCCCGCCCTGGAGCTGGGTTGGGCTGTGCTGGAGTGGCACCCTGCTCAGTGAGGTTGTCCAAACCTGGTCTGGGTGGTGGCTGCTCTGGTTTGGAAGGTGAGGGAGGTGCCAGCCTGCCTTCTCTTCTCTTCCACTCTGAATGAATGAACAGCCTCAGTGGTTGCTCTGCGAGCTTCAGCCACTGTGGGTCCTTGGGGAATGCTAACTGGACCTGAATCATAAGACAGGAGGGGAGCGTTAGAGTTCTCTTTGGAGAATTTGGCCTTGGAGCCTGTTGGGAGTCACGTCTCCACTGTTTGCCTAGCTAAGCAGGTAAAGGTTTTGAATGGAAAGCAGGGATTCTCCTACAGCGGAGAGCTGGGTGTCGTGGGAAGCACCAAAGCAGGTAGAACTTCCCAAACAGTGGGGGTGAGTGGCAGGGCAAGGGACTGGGTGGTGAGAAACTGCAAACACCCCTTCGTAGTCAGGACTTGACAGCAGTGTGGAGGCACATGCAAGGATGTAACCAGGAGCTTTACAGCAGAAAACCTCTGTCCGTTGAACCCGCTCCGTCGTGAAGCCTAGCCACCGTTGGCAGAACCCCGCTCTCCCTGCTGTGACGCAGCGGTGGCTCCGGTGCCCACCCTCAGGAGCAAGCTGCTGCAGCAGCTTTGCCAGGCAGCTCTCGTGTCACGGCACACCTGCCTCCCGCCCTGTCTGGCTGGCCTGTATTGCTTTTGCAGCGGTGCTGCCTGGTTTCCTCGCTCAGCCTGGGCAGTGGGCTGCTCACAGCCTGAGGACTGTGGTGCCCAGACCAGGCAGGTGGGAAATTCTGTGCGAAAGGGATGTTTGTGCCACTGTCCTGGGCTGCGTGGCTGCGTTGTGGGCTGGCAGGGAGGGGAGACGCACACACTGATGGACAGGTGGGAAGGATGTGACGGTTTATTGTAAGTTAACCAGAAATATTTGAGTGTTGGCAGTGCAATGGCTCTTTATGATCCAGAGCATTTCCACCTGTCGCTAGTGAAAGCTACTTTAGCTGCAAGTGTTCCTGTTTATGTTCCACGAGTTGCGTGCCAGAACTAACAGGCCTGTGTTTTGTTCTTTGCCAGGTCCTGAGGGCCTGTTGCAGAGGTATGTCTGGAAACGGGCATTTTTCACACCAGACTTTGTCCATCCACAGCAAGAACTGCTATGGAGGGTCTCTCTGGCTGCCCTGACTTCTGAGGGCTGGTGGGCTTGGTTTCTCCCGTGACGGGTGCTGCTGCCGGGGGGGGTCACATCTTCATTTGCACCAGCATCAGTGAACAGCTGTCACCTGTAACTACCCTGCCTTCGTGCTGCTGGCAGCTGCCTGCAGCTCTGTGTATTGCCCGTGAGCTCTGGTGGAGGGTTACCACACCAACGGGAGCACGTGGCTCCCCGAGGGGCTCCTGCTCCCCAGCAGCTGTGCTGTACCCCTGGGCCCCGTCTGTGGCAGGTGGCTGCGGCAGCCTCGGTGGTTTTGGAGAGCCTCTCGGGAGGGAGCGACTGTGGACGTCCAGGGGCTGAGCCCACAGGGCTGAGCATCGCTCCTGCAAGCACATGGCTGCACGCAGCACCGTGCTGCAGCCCCGGGGCTCGTACTGGCGGTAGAGCGCAGGCCTGTACTGGGGTGTCTGCCCCGCGCTTCCGGGAGGGCAGCTCCTCGCAGCCTCCAGCAGCCGGCTGCGGCGCTCAGCAGCAGCGCAGGCAGGAGCCGGGTGAGCCCCAGCAGGTGCCTTCTCTCCCTGAAGGTGTTTGCAGCCGGTGCCCCAGGGGTGCTCCGGGCCTCCTGCACAGCCCAGGCACAAACACCCCGGGGAGAGCGCCCGCTCAGCGGAGCGGCTGTGCCCTGCGCTGGGAGTGCTGCTGCTGGCACAAGAGCTGGAGCCACAGGTTGTGGTGGGGCGAGCTGCAGGGGAGAGGCAACTGCCCCTCGGGAGTGGGCACCCGGCGCTGCTGGGGTGCGTGGCTGTGCTGGCCAGCACCGCGCTGGTGGCTCGGGAGGTTCGGTCTGGGGTAGGCAGCTCCCAGGCCCCTTCTGCACTTGTTCAGCTGCCTCCTGCCGCAGCTGTGGCTGAAAGGGCCTGCCTGTTGCTCCCTAAAGCCTGGGCAAGCACAGTAACGAGGGAGGGTGCTGAATTACCTGGTTATTTTTATGTTAGATGATTTCTGCATTGAGAGCCTGTTGAGACAACCTGGACTGCAGTGTTCAGAGGTGCTGTTGGTGGGTGTTGTTACTGCCAGGCACTTATTCCTGCCTGAAAAGCACGTCCTGCCACTGTGGGGACCAAAAATGGAGTGCTGAACAACCTGGATTCCTCTGCTGTCCCATGGTGTCCGGAATAAAGGCTGTAGAATTTCCTAGGAGAAAGGTTTCTTAAAAAACAAAAAGCCTCAACAGGGAAAGTCTCTTATGTAAGTTGTCCTGATGTTGTTTCTGCCACCTTGTCCTGAGCCATGTGCCAGGCAGACGCAGGGACCATGTGCTGCGGTGACTGCGGCAGCGACCGCTGGACTGTCTCCTCCTGCTCCCCAGCTCTGACCATGCCTCTTCCTGCCAGGTCCCGAGTGAAGTTGCTGGTGGATGAAGATGGCAGGTCGCCGATTGCTCATCCCCCCCATTCAAGGTAACGGGGGCTCTGCTGCAGCATGGAGAGCAGCCAGTATGGGTCCCTGACCTCAGGTGTGTCTGTGGGGCTCCCCACAACCTCCCTGAGGGGAACTGGCCACCACCCTGCTCCAGGGAGGCTGGTGGGGGCTGGATTTGGTGTTTCGAGGGTGAGCTGCCCATGGTGCTGGGGAAGCTCTTTGGGCTGTGGGTAAAGTGGGCAGCAGACATGGCGGTTTCAGTTGTTCCCGCTCTGTTCCAGGCCTGCTCCTCTGCATCTTGGCTCTGCACCTCTGCGTCCAGGACCTTCTTGCCACAGCAGGTGAACTCTGCACCCCAAGGGAAACCTGGCGGTCCTGTGGGGAGCGGGGCAAAGGCAGTGTGGTGCAACAGGGACTCTGTCCCTGTCCCCTCTGGGCTGTATTCTGTAGGATGGGGCTGTGCTGAGGAACCTTATCTCAAGGTTTTGACCCCAGAAAAGCCTGTTCTTCACATGTGGTGTGGCTGGAAGCGGGAGGGAGAAGCTGTTGTAACATCTGTCCGTAGTGCTGCTGTGGTGGCCTGTTGTCTCTGACCTGCTTCTTGGGCTGCAAACGGCCCCTGTTTGGGACATCCTGCCACAGACTGCCATCCACAGCCCAACCACAATGTGACTGATGCTTCCCGCAGATCCCTTTGGACTGTGCCATGGCTCGGGAAGGGATGCAGGGCTTGCTGAGCATGAGGTTGGTGTTTCCTTCACCAAGGGGGAACTTTGTGTCTTCCAGAGCACAACACGGCCGCCAACGCCTCGCTGGCCGCCAACGCCTCTGTGAACGGTACAGAAGAAACACTGGTAAGGAAAGGAATGGAAAGAGGGCCATTGGCTGAGCTGTTGCAGTCCCACAGACAGGGTCTCTAGTCCACCTGGTCTCTCGCGAGAGCCAGGACTCCCATGAGAGCATCTCCTGGGGTGGGAGGGGAGCGCCTCGGGCATGGTGGGTGGGTGTGTGGAGGCAGCCCCTCCAGACAGCGAGGCTGTGGCTGGGGACGGCACCACGGTGCTGTGCGAGGAGGCTTTGCTGCACGGTGACACCCTGGTGTGTTCTCACTCCAGCTCACCTGCCAGAGCTTTCAGTGCTCTGGGGAGAGGTGTTACCAGGATGAAGCCCACGCCAACAAAACAGTGACCTGCCGTAATGAGACTTACTGCGAGGTACAGAGCTTGCTGAGGTGGGGGGTGCGGGGGGGCTGTGATAGGGAAAGTCTGTTTTCCCTTTCTTTATATCAGGAATCCACAATACTCTTATTAAGTCTGTGTCAATCTCCTGTTTCCCTTCTCTCTCTGTGGCAGTCTGTCAGTTATTTTTGCTCCTTCTAACGGCATCTCTTCACACTCCTAGCATTTTTTCCTTTGGCTCTGCTATTGCAGCTTTATCGTTTCTCCAGCACGAACTACACAGCCAGGTGCAGCAGCGCATGTGGCAGAGAGATGTGCAGGACCAACAGCAGCGTGAGCACGCAGCAGTGTGCCCTGGACTGCTGTGACTCCCCTCTCTGCCTGCAGCTCAATGCCAGCTCCTACGGTAACTGCCCACGGCGTCCCCGGCAGTGGTCTGAGGTTAATCCTGCGCTGCACAGGAGGGAGACGGGTGGGCAAAACCCATCGCAGAGAGCTGGCTGCGGCTGCATCGCTGCGTCTCCTCTGCTTGGGGTTCTCTCTCCTTCAGAGCCGGGCAAGGGGACGGGGTGCCCCAGCAGCTCCGGCCGCAGAGTGAGCCACGCTGGTGAATCTGTCCCAAGTGCGGCTGCGGAGGCCTCCGCGCAGGCTGTGTGCTGGGCGCAGCCTCACAGGGCTCCTCGTGTGTCTGCAGGTGACCTGCCAGCTGCCACTGTGCCGCCTACGACCACCACCACCACCCGGCCTCCCCCCCAGAACGTAGGTACCGGCTGGGCAGATGCTGCTGCGGCCACGGGCTCTCCTGGGGTCTGCAGCCGCCGGGACGGCTGAGCTCCCACCTGAGCTGGGGGAGAAGGAAAGGTCCCTCCTGCACCTGCTTTACAGGGTGAAAAGCTGCCCCTGGAAGGGGAACAAATCCTTAACGAGCTTTGAAAGAAGAGAGTCTATAAGGGGCCCTGTCAAACAGGCCTGCTCCCAAGCCCAGCACTTACATCAGTTCAAAGAGTTTGAACGGACTGTGTGGTGAGCCTTCCTTGCAGCTGCAGGGAGGGCACGGGGACTGACGCGGCACTGCAGCCTTTTCCTGAGCCTATGTGGAGGGGAAGGTGCTTATCTTTGCAGAGCCCTCTTAAGAGGAAGGAAAAGGAGGCTTGAAACTTGTTTGCTACACTGGTGTTTCACTAAAGTTTCCTGCAGTTTCAGATGGGGTGCAGTTAGTCTTTTATCTCTGTATCTAAAATGCCTGAGACAGCACTGGCCAAATACCGCAAAACGGGGGCGGGGGGGGGGTTGGAAAGTAGCCCTCACAAAAGAAGGGCTGTCTGAAGTTCAGTTCTTGTCTGGGAGTCCTGCTCTCCAGACCGATGAATATACAGTCCCTCCTCTGGCTCTCTTGTAGGGGAAAGTTTGTGCAGCATTCTCCTGTCATGGGGACGGATGTTTCAAAGGCAAGAAGACTGTTGCTAGATGCATTGTCGGGCATGACTTCTGTGAGGTATGGCCTTGGGGCTAAAGAGCAGGACAGTCCAGGAGCCAGGATGCGCCCGGGAGCCTGCATGGTTCCTGTAATGTGAATACTAAAGGCTTGGCAGGACCCCCAGGCTAACGTCTCTCTCCTCCTTCCAGATGAAGAAGACGGGCTTGAATTACATGGCCGGATGTAGCAAAGCTTGCAAGGCTGCCAAACCAGTCTGTGCTGGTGGGATGAAGGCTGCCTGTTACCAGGAGTGCTGCACGGCTACCCTGAAAGCCAGCTGTCTGAAACTGGATGGCAAAGTTCACGTCAATAGCGCTGGGCAGGTGACTCTGGCCCCACTCTTGAAGGTCATGGCATGTGGGGTGGTCCTTCTCCTGAATTACAGGGTCTTCGCTTCCCTCTGGGTGTAAGCAGCAGTCCAGGTGCTCCACAGCCTGCTCTCCTGCAGCGGAGCTCCACAGCGCTCGTTAGGATCCCTGTCGCTCTCTGACTTCAGCCAAGGCGGCTATCGAACGCCCTCTGTTACGTCCCTGTCCCAGGAACAAGGTGGCCCAGTTGCAGGTGGCTGCTTCTCCCCCGTGCAGGTGCCTCCCGCCCACGGGGCGACCGCCGGCCTCTGGGCGACACACGGTGGCGGCGGCCGCAGGTTGCTCACGGGCTCCAGTCTCTGTTCGCATTGTCCTGCAGCACAACGTTCCTGCGCACTCTGCTTCGAGAAGAGGCTGCAGGCATCTGCTCGGCGCTCTGCCGTTTTTGAGCTGCTCAGTGAATGGCAGGTCCTGACCACGGGTGGACATGGGGCTCCCGCTCGGCTTCATACCTCTGGCTGGTGACAGCGATGACAGTGGTTCCCTGCCCAAGCTCCTGCAGAGCCGGGGGGATCTGAGCAGCTGCCCTGTGGGATGCCCTCCTCCACGGGATGCTCTCCCCCTTCCACTGTTGCAGCACCCTTTCCACCTGCTTCCCTGTCTCCGTTCAGCCTCTTCTGGGTTACGATGGGAGAGGATGAGTTCCAGGTGCCCCAGGGCCTTGTTACCGCCTCGCTCATGCTTTGTGAGCGGCCCTTTGTACCTCTGTGTGCAAGGGACACTGAAGTGCGGAGCGAAAGCCAGGTCTCCTCGTGTGCCCCTTTCCTGGGTGGCTGCTTTGGCAGGAGAGCCCTTTCGTTAGCGCGCTTAAGCAGCCGTAGTTCCCGCAGTAGTTTTTCCCCCTGTCTTTCCAACAGCAGCTCATGCAGCTGCCCTAAGGGCTGGGGCCCTCCTGGCCCAGCTGGCAGGGTACAGGTTACTGATGGCCGCCTCAACTGCCTGAAGCCCACGCAAGGAAAACTTCTTTCCGCTGGGGCTGCTCATGCAGCATGGTAGCATGACTGCTGCTCTTGCACGACTAGCAGAGGGCCACCACCACTGCTCCCTCTGGCTGGCCCTCCGTGTCCGCTCCTGGGCAGCTACACTTGCTTGGGGTTCACTACCCCTGGCTCAGTAGCTGCCCTGCACAGGACCCTGCTGCTGACCCCAAATCCTACCTCTCGTTCCCAAGCTCCTGCTGTAAGTCCTGCACCTTCCCGGGACGGGTGCGTCCTGGCTCTGGTTTGGTGTCTTACATTTCAGTGCATTTTAAATACTTGTAACCGAGACTCCCCCAGTGTATCCAGAGGAAAAGCACTTCATCTATGCACTAAGGCACAATCCTCGTGCATAGGCTTAATCTATGCACAAAGAGGTATTCTCCCCTGCCCTGCGAAAAACCTGTAGGCCTGTAAGACTTGCAAACAAATTACTGTTTGTGAGAGCTGCTGCAGTGTGTGCCTCTGTGCTGCTGGGACTGCAGATGCTGGAATGAGTGGCCTCAGGAGAGGGTGTTAAGCCTGCTTAAAAACTGGAAAATTCTGCCTTGACTGAAGGCACAGGGTTTCTTCTAGCTAATAGGCTGCGCTGCAAGCAGATTTTCTGGGCCCCCTCTTGTTAATTTAAAGCTGCTCTGGTACTGAAATATCTCTTCTCTGGGTAGGTAAAATTAGTAACTCGTATGTTTCACCTCCAATTCCTAGGCAGGAAAATGGGACGAATCTCAAAGTGTCTCATGTTTTAGATGGTCCTGTTTCACATCTGTGATTCTCTGCTGCTAAAGGTAGAGGAACCCGGCGCTCCCCCCGGCCTGTTATTGCATCCTGCGGAGCTGGTGCGGAGCTTTTTGGGCAGAGTTCACCGGTGTCCGTGTGCTGTCCTCTGCCGCTGTCGTCTCTCAAA
>VYZV01004728.1:0-12913 GCA_013401275.1 Pandion haliaetus | reverse complement strand
AGTAAATTCCCAATTTTAAAAGACATGTGACCAGGCATAACTGCTAGCTTTGAGATGAAAAGCAGAAAATCATGCATGTGAAAGGAAAAGAAAGTTAAAGCAGATCTAAGTTAGTTTTTTGGTTTTTTTAGGACTCAAAATCTACCCTAAGTAATTTTTCTTTAGGTCAGTGCTTCATTTTCCTGCTTTAGTTAAGATGTCTTTAGAAGTTGATTTTTGAGCTTTTCTGCAGGACAGATTAAACTCCTGTTTTCAATAAAAGAAAACTATATTGCTACGAGTGTACAATTTCTGGGGTGTATAGGATGGAAATGGGACAATTAAAAGGAGTAAAGCCATTAGTTTCTGTTTTACAAATCACTAAAATGTTTTTAAGAATTCTGCTAACAGTATCTAGGAATATGTATTAATGAACTTGAATTCCTAATAGTCATCTGCACCATCCTCAGAGAAGTTTTAGGATCTACAAATTGAAGGTTGAAAGCCACTGGCAGATACTCTCTGCATGGCATGTGATACATCAACATTCTGACTAATACACAGTTGTAGGGATTAATCTGAAAAGCATCGAGACTTGTAGAAGAGGTAAGTGGAGAGTCAGCATATAAAAATAGCTCGGCATAGATTACACAAAAAACATAATCAGGAGTTAAGCAAAGACGACTGCACAGCTGAGGGGAAAAAAATGGCTCCTTCTGCAACTTCAGGTTAAGTTCCTAAGACATTTTACTACAGTTTTCACTGACATGACCACCTGCTATTTTTCCACGTGACTTCTGTCTCACTCAGCACACAAGACAGGCAATGCTCTCTTACTAGGCAGATAGTCAGATTTAATTTGCACAGGTATCACTCAGCGATCACTCACTTAATGCAAAATTTCTTGCATTCCTTCTTTGTATCCATGTACTTAAATATCTTCACAACATCACTGACAATAGGAAGACTTGGCTCCACTTGACAGAGAAAGTAAGACCAGATTTAAAAAATAAGCAAAACCAACCACAAAACAAAGTGCTCAATAATTTGGAAGTTCAATTTGAAGTACTTAAGTCCAAGTTTTTAAAAGTATTTATCATTTTGACAGCCATGTAAATGTGCAGATGAGAATTTCAACAGAGTGCAGCTGCTCCTGTGAACACCAAGTGCTTCTACTGAAGTGACCTGAGCAGCAGCTACACAGCCAGAGCAACCTCTGTTCACTGACCACTGAATGAGGAACAGATGTGACGGGAAGTACACTGCTATAATTAAAGACCATCATAACCACTACTGTTCCAAGTATGGACTGGCCATGCTTCACATTTTACGTATGCTTTTCTCCTTCAGCTGGTGACTGGGCTGACCTCTTGGATCTTGGCTGCTCTACATGATGACTGCAGTAACTCAGTGCTCAGACCGGATCTCAGACTTGCACCTTTCCTTTCTTCTCAACACTGTGAGTAATGCTGGCAAACTGATTTTGGCTCTCAAGAGTTTCCAAACAGAGACCTGCAATAACTCTGCATTGACACCTTCAAAAGATAATATTAATTAAATTCTCAAGAGAGATGTGAATGAAAGCAAAAGTCTGAAAGACAAAGCTTTACCTGTACAGGATTCTCTCATACTTTAAAAGCCTCTGTTCCTCATGTCCACCCAAGCTTGGCTGACAACAGCCCTGGCAAGAAGCCACAGCGTGCTCCTTGATTGTTTCCTTAGAGCCTTGTCTTACCCATTGGTTAGTTTGCAGGTTTCTTCTTTACAGTTTCTTTTCATTTTAATCCACAGAATTCAAACAGGTTAGTGCAATATCAAAGTAATGCAAGAGAAACACAGAATTTAATATTCAATTAAAAAATACTATGCTACAGATTCAATTTGAGATATACCAAGGACACCTGAAAATGATCAATTTTGGGGGCTCCTATAATTATGAGTTATTATTATGAGTAGCAAAAAAATTGTTATCATTTAACTATTTAAGATGGAACATACCTTATTTAACAACTCTGATGGTAACTAAATCTTAACAACAGTACACATTTATAATTTGCACCTGTGGATCCTGAATTTCAAATACAGCATGATTAAGGGTACATTACTAGCCATATGAGAACCTTTTTTCCTGCCCTTGAATCTGCCATCCTTTTGTAACATATAGATACCTTTTTACAGTTAAAAAGCAAATGAAAGTCCTTAATCAAACCTTACAGTACATGGTGTTCAGAGCTTAAGGCAAATAATTTGCTCAAACTTCACTTCATCAAACTTTGCAAAGTCCTTCCATAGCAAAAATGAATTTTTAATAGAGACATGCACACTGAGGTGGAAATGTAGCACAAACTCCAGTGCTAATACCGAAGTTTTTGCAAAGCGATAAGCAACAAAAAAAAAAGAAAAAAAAAATCTTGCTTTTACGAGGTAAAGTGTTACCCAGGTGCTGCATATATTTATATGTATGTTAAACTATTAGTCAGACATTGGTTCTAAGATTAAATCTCAGAGGCTGGAACTGCTGCTATGGGGAAAAGCTGGTGTTTAAGAATTGAAAGGAAAAGAACAGATGAGGGCAGTATAGATTTTTGTCAATTAATACTTTAGAAGATAAGGAAATATTTACAGCTATTTTTAGCCACCGCTTCCTGCTGTTTTCCAGACTTATGATGTTTAAATTGAAGTGCCAGTGGCAGGGTAAAGCTGCAACTACGACAACTTTCACAAGCTGAAGCTGTTCCAAGGAAAGGGGAAACAAAAAAAGCCCAAACAGGATCCTTCTAACTCCTCTTGCCTCAGTGATCTGTGCTGTATCAGCTTATGTTAGCCAAGAAGGATCTCAAAGGGTCATGTTTTTAGTGCTGTAATGTAAAACTAAACACTGAAAAACAGGGGAGAGTATCGATTTCTACAGGTTAAAGATGAGCAAACAAAAGGGAAGAAATAAGCAGTGTTAAGAAAAAAATAAATGAGCAAAACTTCCAAGCAGAACAGATTAAGTTGACTAGTCACTATGTTACTTAGTTAAAAATGCTCTATATTTTGTCTGAGGATGTGCACTAAAATATATTCCATTTCAGTTTTACAGGCGTATGTAATTTAAAACAGCATGAAACTGAAAAATAGGCAAAATTAAATAATCGATTTTCTCAAGGCTGTTTGTTACTCTAGTTGTCAGATCCAATTCCAGCTCATGTGTCATGGTCATGCTAGGAAATCCTAAGTTACCACTGTCAAGACAAGTTGGGTTTCAGTCCCCCCAGATTCACTGAAACCAGAAAGACAGAATATATGTGTATTTTTTTGTACAGTCTCCAGAAAAAGGCAGAGAAATCCAGAAAAGGAACAATTCCTACATACCAAAGGCGGAAGATACAAAGTTTAACCAAAGTATTTTCTATGTAATGACACATGATACTATTTTTTTAATTTGTGTCACAGAAGGACATCTTTACTTACTGAAATTAGGTATTTAAAGAGCCATAATTATAAAAAAATTACATCCACACATAGGACAACACATTAGGACGAGAGAAAATGGCCTCAAGTTGTGGCAGGGGAGGTTTAGATTGGATATTAGGAAAAATTTCTTTACTGAAAGGGTTGTCAGGCATTGGAACAGGCTGCCCAGGAAAGTGGTTGAGTGGCCATCCCTGGAGGTATTCAAAAAAGCATGTAGACAAGGCACTTCAGGACATGGTTTAGTGGGTATGGCTGATGGTTGGACTCGATGATCTTAAAGGTCTTTTCCAACCTAAATGATTCTATGAAATACCTGGGTATCTGTGTTTATAAGGGGATAAACCTAAAAATCAGTGCACTGAAATGCTAAACTAGATTTACACATAGTGAAACCTGGGCAAAAGCAAGTGTAATTCCAATAAAGGTATATAGAGACAACCACATCAAATGCCTTTCGAGTACTGCTATGGGCTGTTGGTAAAAAGCAAAACTATGTTAATGAAGTTTCTAAAACAAAAGGTTAAACATGGAAATCAACTTTCATACACCCACATTAATATAGAAAATGAAAATCTTTGCAAGCATCCACACACTCAGTGCTGAAAACATTGAGAATGTTTTCAGTGCATTTCATAATAGCTATTTCTCATTTACAGAGCTCTAACTCAAAACAGATGTAAAAATCACTGCTTATTTTAACAAACTAAACAAAACAATTATGAAGTGTGTGACAGTTCAGGCAGAAATATAGGTTGTTATCCATTAAAAACAAAGTAATTGACATTTCAGGTAATTTACTACTATACAAAATAGCTGTTATTACTGTTGGTTTGCCACTACAAAATCTCTCCCTATGAGCAAAACCCAACAATTTTGAAAAAGCACAGTGAAATGTAGAGAGAAAACCAGAAGATCTAAATAGAAAGGCAACAACTTTACAGAAGAATGATGAGAAAACTTTGCAGAGTGACATAGTATAGTATACTAGATCATACAGAATCTAGCTTCTAGCTTGACTTTTAATGTATGCAGAGATTTTGACTCAGGAAGTTACTGGAGCCATGCACTGCTGAATTTGGGTGGTTTGCTGTTTTCCTTTTTTTCACGCTGTTCCCTAAGCATCTGCTATTAGTATCTTTCACGTTTTTCTCCATTTATGGTTGGGTGTTAGCCTTACCCTAGCAAAATCAAAGAGCCCAACTGTTGTAGAGGAACAATATATCAAATAATTGACAGGGTTTGGAGGCTGAAAGACGAAGTGGAAAAAGCAGAGCAGCTTGGACACCAAGCAGAGCAGCCCTGCCTACACCCACTGACCCTTCATCGTGTCCAAGGAGATGGTGGATGATGCCCAGTGGTGCTCTGCCCAGAAACATGAGTCCAGGAGGACTTGCCTGAGATTGCAAAATGAAAGGCAGCCCTCAACTTCTGCAGCAGAGGGAAATGCAGCAGATGAGCTGGACAAGCAGCATGGGATCCACCAAGGGTAGCTAAACATGAGCTCTCTAGTATTGGTCCTACCTGCCACAACCAGCACACAGCATGGTCTAAGGGGGCCTTCAGGCCTGCATGCAGGGATGGGGATTGTGCAGCAGGCTCTCAGCAAGGTTTCTCCCCGCTCTTTCAATGACCAAGGGGGATCCAGTTGTTCCAAGAAGCTTTCAGGTTGTAAACTGGTTTTGATGGAAGACTGGCAGCTGGAAGCTACCAGGAAGACAGGCTGAGAAAAGATCTTTTGATATGAGGGTAAAGAGCTGCTGGTCATATTGGAGCCCTCAGACATGACAGAAGAAAGCCCAAGCCAGAATGCTGCATGCAGGAAAGCCTCCACCCCACAGGACTCTCTGTGGAGCCAGGAAGTAGAAGGTATGAACCTGAATGAAGATGCAGACAAGGCCCTGTTCCCACCCTCTAGTCAGGGGGGACCTCAAAAACCATCCAGAGAACCAGTACATGACACTCACTAGCTAGATCCTTAGTCTGACTCATTGCAGACAGCCCTTATAATCAGATTTGATTACTGAGTTGCAGAAAGAGGCAACAGTTTTGATGAGTAGTTTTTATCTTAGAAGACACTAAAAATCTGAGTCCTAGACCAGACTTCACTAGTTTGGCTCTGGTTGAATTGCACTCTTGCACCACTAAGGGTGCAAGAACAAAGGGAGAGCTGTGGTCAAGAGGCAGGAGAGAGACTTTCATTATCTTGTCATCATGGTTGAGGGATAGCTCCCTCTTCTAACAGATCATTAGGGAACCAAGGCATTTGTTGTTATTCCAAGAGAAGCGTTTAAAATTATGCAGGATAGAATGAAATTTAGAGGTTGTTCAAAACTCAAGTTGCTATTAGAATATCATATTTTCACTTGGTTATAAAAGTAACATCAGCAGACTTTGTTAAGAGTTTTGACATATAATATAATTTGAGGCAAATACTCAACACGGAGCTTATCTGTAATAAACCAGCTCCAATCTTTTCAAGAAACTTGGATACAGGAAAAATTTTAAAACCTGATCAAAGTGCATGTGCACACACAGAGAAACCTCATCTTTGAGCACAGTGGCACCTCTACATTTAGTAGAAGGAATTTCATATGTTTAACAACGTGCAATTTATAGGGTGGGAATTTGCCTTTTACTGTTTTTGTCCCCCAGAGCTGGCCTAAAATACATCTTCAAGGCACTGTAGGAATAGGAAATTTGTACATAGCTGAGATCGACACCACCACATAGCAAGTCTTAGTAGGTTTTTTCAACTTTATCAGCTAAGATTTCTAAAAACTGTGGACATCTCCCAGTATTGTCAGGGCTCTCCATGCTCCATTTTCCCCAGATTAAGTTCCAAGTTACAGCACCCAAATGGTTTTATATGGTACATAGACACAGCCCCAACAGCTGAGTATCTTTTGTGCACTGACGTTATCTGGAAGAGTACTGCCACAGTGGCACTAGAAAAAGTTTTGTAACTTTACTAAGAAAAAGTTTTACAATGTACGTTTAACAACATGATTTCAAGGATAAAGTTAGCCTTTTTAAAAATACATTTTACCCACAGTTTTAGCTCTTTGGTTAGGTAAGCACTCAAAATACAGTCCAGAAGCCAGAAATTTTCTCCTATGCTTTCAACTACTCTGTGCTGACACCTAGGCAACACTGAAAGGAAAATGTGACTAGAATGCAAAGGGCATGAATGAAATGAGGAAAAGGAAAAAAGTAGATTGTAACAGATCTGGTGAGTGGGAAGCTGCAGGAAGCTGGCAAGGGAGGATTTAAGCCTACTTGGCAAGGCCAGTGGGAACTGGAGGGAGGGTCAATGGAAAGACAAATCATTTGGGCAAAGAGGATGGAAGACAGAACAGGCGATTGACTAAAAGTCAGTAAGAAAAATGGTAGATAAAGGACTAACAAACAGTTGGATGAAGAGCGAGAATGGGGACGCCGAGAAGGTGCGAAAATTCTGGGAACAGAAGGAAAGGCACAGGCAGGGACTATCACCAGAGCTGGGAAACTCTGGGAATGCAAGGAAAGGGCCACAGGGACACTATCACTGGTGCTGAAAGGCAGCAGGAAGAGAGATTGATGTAGCTCTTCTCCATTTCAGTTCTCCTGATAGACAGAGGTGAGGTGCAGCACAAGAAGGAACAGTTCAAAAAGGGGGGAAAAATTTAATAAAGAAAAAAAAAAAAGAGGACCAAGGAAGGACATAGAGAATGGTAGTAAGAAAAAGGGAAAAGAGAGAAGGAAACAGGGTAAGCTTCCATGCACATACTGGTACAGACTGAACAAAGAGAGTGTAATTGATACAAGAACTGAATAATACAGTTGGGTACCATGAACAAGACTAAGACAAGCACCCAATGATGGAGCAGGGGTAAGGGGGATGAAAGCAAGATAGAAAGGAGAAATTTTCATGCTCAGAGCTGCATAGAAGCAGAAGCATCTACACTTTTTAGAAAGACTTCTCCAAAGCTTCTGCTGGAATGCATACCATCTAGGCGTTATCTTTCTTCTCTCTTAGCAAACACTATACAGCTTGCTAGCAAAACATGCCTTCTCCTATTCTAGGCTGGTCAACATAACTAGTAGCAATAGCCCAAGTGGTATAATTTCTTGTGGAATTTAAGGGTTCACAACATGCCGATGAACTGCATACAGCCTGACAGAATGAAACTGAAAATGAAAAGGTATCAGCTGAGGCTGTTAAACTCCACTTCTCCCACCCCATATGAAAATAAAGTCATACGAAACCATTATTTATGTGGCCCTTCCCACCAAAACTATATTACTATTCAGCGTAGAGGATGCACCTCCACTGGGAAAGAACAAGGATCTATATGTCACTTCAGCATCTTTGGCTCATTTACTGGAGAATTTGCAAAGTTGTGAATGACACAAGGATTGCAGTAAGACAGTCTCTTAGCTGATATAACCCCATGTTGTTCCTATCTTAGCTACCAAGTCCCTGTTAACACCAAGCAGGCCATTCAGATCAAATTTCTTAGACCTTATTAATTACGCTACTTCCTCTGTTTTTCAACTTAATTTGCTTCTAAAGCAAACAGCTACTAAATATATACATGGTATCTGTTTTTGGTATTAGACTGTTTCTGTGCTTAAGTCACAAGTTAAGCGCATTTAAGCGTTGAAGTATTTAAGAATGCAAAAAGCCACCCAAAATTGATGGTAAACCTTCCCTTTACAACCATACCTCAAAGAAGCACTGTGAAGAGAGACAACAATTATGAAGTTTTACAGACTCCCATTTAGAAATCATTTTTATTTCAGAAAAGCATTGAGCATTGTACTGTAAGATACAAAGCAACACATGGAACAATAAGAGGAAAACTGTTGTGACTAGCTTTCTATTAAATATATACCACACATCTGCATTGAAACTGGAGTTCTGTGGAAAAAATGCAAGTGATCAGGAAATTAACTGCAATTATCCATACACATACATGCACACACATTAACCGAAGATTACGCACATCTGTGTTCAGAGGAGCAACAACAGAGGGGAAAAGTACTGAGATAGAAATTAAACACAGTTTGATATTTTTTAACCTCTGAATGCTCACTTAAAGCCAAAAAAACATTTAAGACATAAGAGCATGTAGATCAAGGAGAGGAATTTAGAGGGGGTCTCACTTCAAGGGTTTTCTTTTCTTTTTAATAGAACATGGCTCTCAAGTCCTAGAATACAATCTCCAGGTACTCCATTTGCAGGCGTGCTTCTTTCAAGGCAAATTACATTTGACAAGATTTGGATATCAACAATTAATTAAACCCAAAGTGGTAAATTATGTTCACAGCCCACTTAAACATTAAAAGCTTCTTTTGCTGCTAAAGCTTAATAAGTAAAATTACCAGTAAAAAGCCACCGATTTTTAAAAGCAATCCTTTTCTGGTCAGATGCAAGCATTTGTTTCTTGGTTAGAATATCCACAGATCTGCCAAAGGCTGAGAAGAAACTAATGCTATGCAGGGAATAGGTCATCTCCTCTACCTCTACACTGTTAGTAAAGAAGGGGTGACAGTGACACACTTTATATGCATGTCAAAGGCATGACTAAACATGAAACTCCCTGCAAAATATAGTAACCCTTTGTCCAAAATAAACTTCAACACCTGTCAATCATTTCTAGAGAATAAATATAAATTAACAGAATTGCTGACACGTTCTCTCCTTTGCTACATGCATTCTCTTTAGCTGCATTGGAAAAGCTTGGTCTTAAAGGTTTGAACTACGATAAAAAAGAAAGCCAGACAAAGACTGGAATCCAACATGTAGTGCATATTTAGGGTGGTTGTGCTTCATTTGGAACAAAAATTTCCATTCCTGCAGTTGAAGACCAAACAGAGAATATATATTAAAAGAAGTCTTCTTGTATAAGAGGTAACAGAAAAGGGAACGTTGAAGAATGGTATGCCTCACACTGGTCTTGAGAAAGAATTTATGGCAACTAGATGGACTCTCTGGAGTCTGCAGCACTCTTTGGTTCAGATGAAGAGTCGCTAAAAACCCACTGTTCCCATTTTTAATGTTATGTGTAGTATCAAGGGGAAAATTTGATTTGACAGTGAATGTTCTTTTGGTTATTTTTACAAGAGAATTAATTCTGTGGTAGCAGCAACTGTGTAAAGCAACTATATTGCAGGATTTTTCCTCCGTCTTGCATTACACTTGCCTCCTAGGTTGTAATTTTTCCTTTTATGGTTCTTTCCCATTCTGCACTGGTTTTTCTATCATACTCATTTTAAATTAGATTATGCTGGCTACAGACTTGATGAAACATTGTTGATATTTTCCCTTCATGTAACTTGGTAAATATGATAATCTGATATACAATGAACTAATGAACTAGAACTTTTCAGCATGCCAGTATCACAATTTTGGTTTAGTTTCATGGTGTGTTACGGTATCCATATCCTTGGAGATGGAGCCTAATTGCAATTGTAGTAATGAGAACCATTTTACCCAAATAAATGCTTAGAACAAATCAAGACTCTAAGAGAAGCCAGAGTTTTCCTACCAGAATTTCTACCATGTTTTACTCCAGTTCCCTCTCTCCTATTCTCAATTTCTATGCTTACGAAATTTTTCTTAACACTAGCAACAGCTATTCAGTTCATGTCAGCTCATTTTGTACTTTTGAAAAACAGATTTTGCATATTTAATCTCACAATCAGCTATTAGAATGCAGTAATATTTAGTTCCAAAACTTAGAGCGAAACCCAACTTTGATGAAATGGAAATTTCACTTGGGTCTAAGTCCAACTGTTTTCCAATTCCGCTTCCTGCTTTTGTCTGTATCTATACTATATTTGCCATTTTGAATTTTCAGATTGTCATTCCACCTCTTTTGAACTGTGATTCTCATACGCTTCTTGCTTAAAACAGCTTAATTCGTAAGAAGAAAAAACCCTATAGTTTTAATAGTACTACATTTAGTATTTATTTTCTTGAGGTAGCTGCTATAGCACTTGACTCATTTTTCAACAGATGTTCACATAATAAAATGAATTATTTGTCATGTTCGGTTTTAGTCTCTCTAAAAGATGAGACAACTACCTGTTCTTTTGATGCATGTATTTGGAATCACAGATCAGCTACTTCTCCTTTACAGTAGGCCAAATACTCTGCTTCAGTACCGGAGTTTTTAAATACACTGAATTTCATTTGTCCTTTTTGCCTTTCTAGCATGAAGTCTCTCTACAACTCCATGTCACTCTTGTTTCTACGACTCTGAATAACTTCACATCATTAGCAGGAGTTACTCTTTTGACTATCCACTCCCTTTCCCCAATCATTTATAACATTAGCAGTGTACTGAATAGCACAGGTTCCAGAAGGGACACTCATGCAAATGCAGAAAACTATTTTATCACCGCTCCCTTTTTTCTGATAGCCTCAATTTTAAATGGATCTCTCTATCCAAAGACCTTCCTTATCTTACTGCAGACTAGGATTTAAGAACCTTTAACAAGGGTTTTGGTTAACCATGTCAACTGCATCCCCCTTGTCCACCTGTTCTGTGACTCCTTTGGAGAAAGCAGGAGTATGCCATCAAGCCTGCTGGTCTGGAGCCCTCTGGACTCACCATGGAGTGATACCCTCCTTCCCAACTGTCCTGTACTGAAGCAGTCCTCGGCAATATGTTATACGCTGCAGATAGCTCAGCCACTTCATTCTCATGTCATTCTTGAGAAAGACTACATTTTATCTGGGAGTTTGTTGTTCATTTTGCTTACTCCCCCCACCTCCAAATGCATAACAACCTGTTTTAAGGCAGTTTCCTTTTGCAAGGGAGCAGAGCTGGACTGAAGTGAACTTGCCCAACCTCCTACACTGTGAACACAGTTACCTAAAAGCATTACATTTTTGTTCTGTGACCTTATTTTCTTCACATGCTACGTCTATACATTAATCAGTTTCTAGCAGTACAGCAAGCTGCTTCTTTCTGACGCTTGACAAAGAGGTTTTAATAGTTTTCAGCCACCTTGTAAATTGTTCCTCAAAGTCTTGTTTCAACCTTCTCTTTGGTGTTAGATTAAGCCTACCAGAGCCTAACACACTTTCTATTCCCTATGCTGGGCACCATTTCAAATTTATGAAAGAAGGTTATCGTCCTCCTTCTGTAGTTCCATTTATTGCACCATCGAATCTACAAACTCTCTTGATCTTTCACAAAAGTCAACCACTTGCAGGTTATGCAGCGATTTCAAGGCTTCAAGAACAACACTTGCCGCTGACCCTTTTCATTTCTTTTTAGGGTTAAGGAATATTCTTACTGACTTCCCAGTTGGGGGGGCTTCAACACAACTACAAAGGACTTGTTTTGGACAGTTGCAACATCCCTGCAGGAATGAAGTACAATCTGATTGCTGTTAGAACAATTCCTCAATAGCAGCGTTTCCGTATCTTAACTTGGGTTCAGCACATAGTTTAGGACAAGTCAAAACCAGTTTTCCTTGCAAGCTCCCCAGCAATCTGGTCCATGATATTTCTGCTGTCTGATAAAAGTGTCAAATTGTGTACTGGGATACTGACAACTTCCTGCACAAACTTATCATCCTCTCTAAAAGGGGGACCAAGCATGTCTGTGGTCTTTCTGGAATCTGACAGTTTTACAATGCAAATTTAAAAAGCAGCTCCAGATCCTTCAAATCTTATTTTCTATGAATAAAATTACTGTGGGCAATGATTTTATTGTAATCTTGAGGAGACAACAAAGTTCAACTGGGGATGATGTTACTGTGTGTATGTGGTTAAATTTACATATTAAATCCAGAGCACAACAGCAGCCTGAACTGAGAGCTCTATCACCCCCTTCAGCAACCACAGCTTTTATTTTTGCATTTCTGCAGCTCACTTGTGTGCTGTATTCTCCACTGTAAGTACCTACTTAAATATGCAATAATTTTTCCCCACTGTATACCATGCTAAAAGATTTTTCAGTTTGTGAGAACTCAGCAATGTTTACAATCAAATGAAACACTCCTGAAAACAAATTGTTTTGGATTACATTTGGGTATTAATAAAATTAATTTATTCTTTTATTTAATAAAAGCACAGAAAATGTATGAAAAAGATGACTCAGATGTCTTAATGCTGTATTTTTTATTTTCTTTTTTTAAATCATGTCTCCTATTGAGATATGCAACGAGAACTAGCTCTCCTTAGAAATATCTACGGGAAGGTCCATCTGCATTCAATATTACTGAGGTCAGTATCAACTGATAGGAAGTCACAATGACTGAAAGAGTTTTTGGAAGTAATAAGCTCCTTATACCAACATCACTTGTATTATCATATACATAACTAAGTGATTTCAAGATCAATACACTGCAGACATGTTTAACCTGAGTCCTACATGTGTCAGGCTGCACTGTCAAAAGAGGTATAAGGTTATGTCACCTACCAGAGATGATTGTTACCAATAAAAGGAGAGCCAAGGAGAGTATCTATCCCTTATTG
>VYZV01004727.1:0-37405 GCA_013401275.1 Pandion haliaetus | reverse complement strand
GTTTGCTACAGTGAAGCTGGATGATAGAGTTGTCTGGCTCTGTCGACCAGTCCATGACAGACACGTTTGTATGGGTACTAGACCAAAGGTTTCTGACTGATGGTGTATGCTGTCTCTTGATACCATGCACTAATGCACCGAGATTGCCAAAGTGTCGTATTTTTTCCTTTACTAACATTTAAAATGTTAGAGACAGCAAGTAAAAAAGCTACACTAAAGCCAATTTAAAGTTATCTTGAACACATAAAAGCAGGCAGCTGACTTTTTCCTGTACAAAATGATAGCTGAAGAAAAAAAGCTTTCAATGAAGTTCAAAGCTTAGCTTTACATTCTTTGTCATCCTCCCCCTGCCGTCTAACATCCACATTAGATGTTGGAATCTACCTGCAGAAACCTGTATTACAAATAATAGCTAGCTGCTTGGCAGTTCTGAACAGTTTTACTGCATTCACACTCCTTTAGCTTAGCATAGCAGGAGGTTTAGATCTCTGGTACGTGATCTCTGGTATCTATAGGGTCTGAGACCATAACAAGTTGAGAGTGGCAAATAAATAAAAGTGTTAATGGTTTAAAAAAAACATTAAATGCACACTAAGTGGCAAAATGCTTAATCATACTTGGAATGAGTATGGCAGTATTTTGATGTTACTGTGTCCAACCAAAGGAAGAATTAAAGAGCTCAACTTATTACATAACTTCATTAAAGGAATTAGCACATTACCTTGGCGCCTTCAAGTATGTGGGAGTCCTTCTGAAACACATTCTGAACATCTTGTGGAGTCGAGAATTTAATCCAGCAGTAACGTCTGTGAAAGCCTGTATCTTTGTCCTAGTTACCAGTTTAAAAAAATAAAATCCCATTACTGCAGAAAATATTCACATAGGCTGTTAAAAACTTTCTACAGATATTCAATTTAAGGATTTAGAAATTATCAGACAAATCAGCACACTTGCTGTTTCAGAAGCCTTTTTCACACTTTAAGACTTTTACTCTTGGTGACAGCATGCGAGGGCCTAGCAGAGGCTGTTCTGCATCCCTTTCTTTCAATTTGAGTCCAGCAATCATAAAAAAATTTAAGGTTTTAAGTTACAGTTGAAGACTGGAATAATGCATAGCCAGTTGTTTCAAGCTGCAGTAGTTATCTACTATTAAGCCAGTCACAACAGAACTGACATTTAAATGGCTGCCTGATTTGAAAATAAGCCTGCCATCGTACTTGAAAAGCATTCAGCAAGATAAAGCAGCTGCTTAAGGTACTAAGAAAGCAGATTACAATTCAAGATGACAAGCATTAACTGAACTGAAAAGAAAAAAAAAGTTATTTTTAAGAATAATTTGCCAGCCAGAAAAGACAGTTGTCAATAAAGAGGAGATAATGCAAAAAAGCTAAGTCTACCAAAGTGCCTTTTATCCCAACTCTGATCCTCATCAGAGAGTTCACAACAGCTCTGCCACTCTGATTATCAGGCATGACTGGCAGTACTTCCAAACAGCAGTGAAGTTCTTGCCCAGAAAGTACTGTGGTCACACTGCCCAGTTTCAGTATCCCAGCGATGTCTTAAGTATCTGATGCTGCTGGCAAATTTTTGTACTTCTGGCAGTTTTAAGCATTAATGAACACTTCTAAAGTAATCACCGAATGAAAACATACACACATGCATCAGTTCAGCTTTAATCAGTGATAGAGGCATGTTTATGGTAAGCTGCCACCCTTTGCAATGAAGCAATGCAGTCTGTCCTGGGCCTGAGGAACAGAGTGTGGCAGGCAGACACCTAAGCTTCAGCCTTCAGAAATAACAAGACTGTTTCAAACTATCTTTCTCCATTTCCAAACTAGTCCTCAACTGATAGTGAACCCATCAGCTCACTGACATTCACTACACACTGAGCTTAATTTAGCAGACCATTACATCACATGGAGAAACACAAGCAGGCAGGAGGAGAACCTCTACTCCTTCATCAGTGACCTGCAGCTTACTCAGAATGGGAAAGACACACTTTTTTTTGACTGTTCATCTCTTAAGAAACTACACTAAATACTATTATCCCTGACCTATGTGGTCAGAAGATAAATGACCTAAATGGCAGAGACATGAACAGCTGACAGCTTGGGAGCATCCTGAAAAGGTTGAGGTTTTTGTGTTAGCCCCGTGCTCTGGATGGGGTATGAACCCACAGCAGGAAAAGACTGTAGGTTCATACTCAGCCCTTTAGATTTTTTTTAGCCCAATGAGACCCGGCACATAAACACTTTATTCTTTGTCAGAAGAAAAATAACACAATGATTGAGGAGCTCAAAGCACTTTCAGGTTAATCATTCAGAAATGGCTGCATCAACGGGATCTGAGGGATGGGCTTTTTAAAGCTCTTTCAAAGCCAGGGGAAACCACTAAGCTTCAACGAGGCCTACAGCTCGCAGACAAGCAGCAGCACCCCCTGGGAGAAGAGACTAAGGGTGGTGAGCACTGAAAAAATCTGACTATAGAGTACAGAAAGAACCTTCCAGAAAGCAGCTCCGAGGGAGTTGGGTGGCCGGTTTCAGAGCAAGGCCCCAGCAACAGGACCAACCCTGCCAGGGCCCGGCGAGCACCAGCTGGCGGCTCCTCCCCCTTCTACCAGGAAGACACGAGCAGCGGGCTGGAGGATGAGCGGATACTCACAAACGGCAGCTGGCACCTCTGTACTGACCCGAACTGGGAGAAGTACTCCTTCAGCTCCTCTGTGGGAGAAACGCACACCTGGTTACACGGGCCGCGCAGACGCAACCGCCCTGGCCCAGCCCCCACGGCCTGTGCCGGCATACGCGGCGGGGCCGCCTCCTCCCGCGCCAGCCCTAGCGCCGGTGGGGGATGAGGGGGGCGGCACAGACTCACTGCTCGACACCGTCCAGGGAACCTCAGCCACGAAAATGTCGAAGAGCCGCCTAGAGCGGCGCCCCGCCACCCGCGCCGCGCTGGCCGCCGCCATCTTGGGAGCTGCGGCGGAAGGGTGACCGGCCGGCCCCGCCCCGGCAGTGCGCAGTGACACCGCCCTCCGCGGCCTGGCCAAAATGGCGGCGGCGGCGGCCCTGACCCGGGAGGGTGGGGAGGACGCTTTCCGCCGGCTTTTTCGCTTCTATCGGCAACGCGATGCGTCGGACCTGCGGGGTGTAGTAGACTTCTCCGTGCCGGGGGGCCAGGTAACGCCGGGGTCCTCCTGCCCTCGCCCCGCGGCGCGCTTCGAGTTTCTCCCGCCCTCTGAGGGGTGTCGCGGCGTTCCGGCGCGGTGCTGTGGCGGTGTTGCTGCAGTCTGTGCTCTCCACCTGCTGCTTCCCGTCATGCTCGACGCCAAGCCTCTAATGCCGTCCCGTTCCTAGCTAGAAGACGCTGCTCTCCAGTGCTGAGCCTCTTACGGCTCGCTATAACGTTTTAAAGCTGGTTGTGTGACTAGAGACGAGCAGCTGAGGAAGGGCGGGCAGCTCTGAGGGCCCAGGGACCCTCTGCCCACGGGACCCAGAAGCAGGCTCGCCCAGGTCCCCTTGGGCCGGCTGTCAGCGGGGTTATGGGACCCTGCCCGAGGGCACAAGATGCCGTCCCAGCTGCCCCTGGCCAGCATGCCACCTGTTCACAGATTTACCACTTTCGCTTATGTTTATTTATTTCCATAATGTTTAATTAGCTCTCTACGCTGCAGTAAGGGATCTCCGAAGTCTCTGATAGAACCATGCGTTACTTAAGGGAAGTAAAGGAACACGCGGACAGAAAAAAACAAGTTTCTTTATTGGAGCTGACACTTTCCTGGGCTTGCTGGTCTTTGGCTCTGAAATACCGGAGTGAGCTGGAGAGGAAGCTGGGATCAGCTTCTCCCTGCTGTGCAGTGTGTGCCCAGGGTATTTGCTGTCTTCCCCGTGGTAAAGTTCTCCTTTCTTACTCCTTTATAATAAACATTTGGATTAGGCATCAGGGCAAGCCCAACTGTTGCAGTGGATTAGGGGCCTGCAGTCAGGAGCACATCTGAAAGTAGTAACCATCATGGTTAGTAGTTTACCATGTCTAGAGTAGTAGAGTGATCCTTTAAAGTCATTTTGTGTTTTGTCACCTTACAAAAGGATAACGGGTATATGCTGAAGTATCATTAACCAGGGATTTTCTACGTATGAGTCTATATGAAAAAAGGGAGTAGGGAATATACTTAAAATTAAACTTTGCCTGTTTTTTTATAGTTCAAATGCTTAGCCTTTTCTTTTTACTGTTGTATTAGAATATATTTTTTTTTATCTTTACAGACTATAATTTTGATATTGTTAACAAGACACATAACCTGACCCATACGAAATTGTTCAGGGCATTAGCATTATACAAGGCAGTTGTTAACATTTCAGCCTTTCTTGAGCTTGCAGTAGTCCTTTATCAAATAAAGGATTCCAGCACTACAGCCCTTCTGGGAAATTCAAAGTACTTGAAAGCATCACAAGCATCTGTCCCTTCTCCATATCATTCTCTTTGTGCCTGTTAGCTTCTAAGATCAGTTGATAGCTTACTAGTGAAACCATCTTTTATTCCTCTTTCCACCAGGTTGAAAACATCTGCCTTTTTTCATTAAGAAGAGCTACAGGCCAGGCAGATTAGCTCTGATACTATTGTTACTTTTCTCTCAGAAAATTGCTTCAAGTGATTGAGTTCTTCAGTGAATTATGACATACCCCAGCTGCCCTGCTACCAGGCTTATTTAACTGATTCAGCATATGTAATTCTTCAGCACAGAAACAGCTTCTGTTCTCCAGAAGCCCTGGCAGCAGCTGGTGTGTAAGCAGTTTAAGAAGGCAGAGAGGTGGTAGAGGCTTAGTGTCGTGGTTTAACCCCAGTCAGCAACTAAGCACCATGTAGCCACTCACTCACTCCCCCTCCCTGACCCAGTGGGATGGGGGAGAAAATCGGGAAAAAAAAGTAAAACTCGTGGGTTGAAATAAGAACGGTTTAATGCAACAGAAAAGAAGAAACTAATAATGATAATGACAACACTAATGAAATGACAAGAGTAATAATAAAAGGATTGGACTATACAAGTGATGCACAATGCAATTGCTCACCACCCACCGAGCGATGCCCAGTTAGTCCCTGAACGGTGATTCCCCACTCCCCCAGTTAATATAATAGATGTGATGTGACATGGTATGGAATACCACTTTGGGTCAGCTGTCCTGGCTGTGTCCCCTCCCAACTTCTTGTGCCCCTCCAGCCTTCTTGCTGGCTGGGCATGAGAAGCTGAAAAATCCTAGACTTAAGACTAAATGTTACTTAGCAACAACCAATACCATCAGTGTGTTACTAACATTCTTCTCATACCTAACTCAAAAACATAGCACTGTACCAGTTACTAGGAAGACACTTAACTCTATCCCAGCTGAAACCAGGACACTTAGTCAAAAGAAGAGCCTTTCTGGGGATGTTCTGCAGACAGGACTCTGAACTAAGCTCTTTAAGGCTGGCAGCGCAAAGCTGCTTTCTGCAGAGAGCTGAAAAATTGGTAAAACTGAACATGTTGCCAGAAGCTGCTGCCCAGCACTAGTTCAGAGTTTTCTTACAAATTCTATGTACATAATTTAGACTTGTTGCTCAGAATATGTTAACCAGAGCTGTCAGCCTGCAAAGAGACTGATTTACACATTCACCACTGCAGAGTCTGTGTGCAAAGGCCTTAATTTCATATATGCTTTAAATCATCATAAAAAAAGTCTTGCCTGTCTCTGCCTGCTTACTCTCATGATGCTTGGCTAGCTCTTTCCTTACACAAGCTTGTACTTTTGCACAGTCACGTGGAGAGCTGGACTGGGGAACTAAGCCAGAACAAAACCAACCTGCCTCAACCCTGCCCTCCCTAAGATGGTTTGTAGCCCTGAGGGAAGAAGGGAGTAGAACACAGTGGATGAGTTTGGTTTTTTTCAGCAAGTGTTGGCTTATTGCAGCTTAAATTCATGTGTTATTGTGACCCAAGAGAGTACTTCAAGAAAATATATCTTGCTAAGCCTTGAGCTGTTTACCCTGCTGTTGGAAACAGAAATGGCAATATGGTATTCAGAATTTACAGAGTTTCTACAGTCCTTCGCATCAGGCAGCTGTGGCCACTTCATCACAGTACTAATTCTCCTTCTGTACATTACAGATGAGAATAGTCATCTACCTTATGGGATCATGAGCAACTTGTATTTGGAACATTCTTTGAAGGTATAAAGTGCTGTGGGTACTAAATATTGCTCTCTAATGGAGATTGACAATTACCAGAATGTTTTATAATGATGAGGCTGTACTGTGGAAATGGACAAATGGTGCTGATTTTTTTTCTCATTGTTATAAAATGTTTGGTTTTTTTCATGAATGGAGGACACCTCTCCTGATCCCGAAGTATTGTAAAAACTGTAGGTACCTTTTGATTCTTGTGTTAAGTACATACTAGCTCTGTTAGCAGCATGCCCTGTTCTGGTCACAGTTGCTTAGACATTAGTTCTGTGGTACAGCTGGCATTTTCACAAGACTTACCTTGGAATATGGTAGCACTCTTTCTTATAGGTGCTATTTTTGGATGAGTTTTATACTTCTTCCTTATTTTTGCTTTTTTTGTTTGTTTGTTTGTTTTAACCAGATATGTTTTCTTTTGCCAGGTGTTCAGATCACAGCTCAGTATTTATTCAGTCAGTGATCAAGATGCCTACAGAGCAGGCTTACAGCCAGTTAGCCAGTGGAAAGCCTACGGCCTCAATGGGTATCCAGGTAGGTACTTCTGATTTCAAGAAAAATGAAACACAACCTTGTTGCTTTGGGTTTAGGCATCTTCTTTCTTACCCTCCTTGCCCTGCCTGAAAAAGCTATTTTGGTTTGCCTAAGTGTAAGTTAATGTTATTTTAAATGCAGGAGGACAAACAAGTGAGCTAAAGGGTGGGATGCGACAATATATATGAAGGTGAGAATGGAAGGGCCGGTTGTTTCTAAGTCGCTGATCAACCAGACCATCTCTTGTGAGAATGGATTCCCATTGCCTTTCATAGAGATTTTATATTTCTGTAGCATCTATTTTCCTCAACATACGTTATGAAAATTAGGTAAGTGACTGAAATACAGTCATTTTGGGGCTGAAGTGTGCATCTACTTGCTGGTGTAGAACACTGAGCACAATAAGTGAATAAGAACCTCTTGTCCTATTCAAGGTACAGAGTAATTTCATTAGGCAGGTTATTTCAAAAACTGAAATGGGTCTTAGGTTTGCAGGTCACCTGGTAGAATCACAGAAAGATGTTAGGTTGGAAGGGACCTCCAGAGCTCTAGTCCAACTCCCTGCTTAAAGGATGGTCAAGTTGAAAGTTAGATCAGGTCACTCAGAGCTTTGTATGGGTGAGTTTTGGAAATCTCCAAGGATAGAGATTACACACCCTCTCTGGGCACCTGTTTCAGTGTTTGGCCACTCTTGTGATCTTTTTTAACCTTACGTCTAATCAAAATTTGCCTTGCTGTAATTTGTGACTGTTGCCTCTAATAATCTTGCTATGCACCTCTGAGAAGAATCTGGCTCCACCTGCTCTATATGCCCCTTTAGGTAGCTCTTACTAATAAGGCCAACGTGTAATCAGCCTTTATTGCCGCAAGGACGCAATACTGACTCGTGCTCAATTTGTCCTCCAACGCCCCCTGGTCCTTTGATTTAGACCTGCTCCCTGGCCTCAGGCCGTACTGTTGCATGGGGTTATTCTGCCCCAGGTGCAGGATTACCACTGTTGAACTTCCTGAGGTTCTTGTTGGCCCATTCCTTTGGTTTGTCAAGGTCCCTATCAGTGGCAGCAGTAACCTCCAGCATATCCACCGCTGCCCCAATTTAGTGTTATCTGTAAACGTGATGAAGATGAATGTCCCATCATCCAGGTTGTTGATGTAGATGTAGTTATCAGTCTTGGCCCCAATATCAACCTGAGGAACACAGCTCGTAACGGCCACTGGTTAGACTTAGAACCATCAGATCACTATTCATTAAGCCTGGTGGCCCAGCCAGCTTTTGCTCAACCTTTTAGTTTATCATAAAATCTGTGAGCCCCCAGTTTGGCTCCAATGGTGCTGCAGGAGACTGATTGGAAAACTTTGCTAAAGCCGAGGTAAACAGCATCCCCTGCTCTCCACTTGTCTGGGCATCTCACTGTAGCAGGCAGTAAGGCTGATAAGAAAAAATTTGCCTTTGGTAAATCCATGCCCGCTGTTCCCAACCACTTTGTGTCTGGAAATGGCTGTCATGAAAATTTGCTCCATAATCTTACCAGGGGTTTTGGTAAGGCTGATGAGTTGGTAGTTCCCCAGATCCTCCTTATTTTGGGGATTTTTGTTTGTTTGATTTTTGGTTTTTCTCATATTTCTTTTGGTTCATCAGGACTGCAGTCAGTGTCTGTGTGGGTTGCTATGAAGCCAGCCTACCGTTTCTGACACTGAGGCAGCCACACTAGCCATCTGGCATGGTTAATACACAGGGAATTTAATAACTTCAGGAGAAAGGCCTCCACCTCTTCTTGCCTCTAAATTTTTTGTTCCACTTACCTGTCATATTATAGCTGCCCTTGCTTGGTCTCACTTGTCATTTTATGTCTTTCCTAGCAATTACACGGGGGGCGGATCACAAGTGTTCCACTTAACTGCATTTTTTCTTCTGCTTTGACAAAGAAAATGTTTCACTAAAATGAAATGCAAATACATTATCAAATTCTCAGTCCTGTCTAGAATCAAGTCATGTGTGGACAAGAATAATATATTATCCTTTTCCAGCTACCTTTATCTGGACATCCTAAAGCACTATAAAATATTTAACCAACTGCCCCAATAGGCCTCTAAAATAAGTTAGAATTTCTTTAGTTTGTTTATGGGCATATGGAAGGGAAGTTATTTGGTTTTGTCCCCACAGTGAGCAATGAAATATAAGACTGAGGAAGCTGGGTGAATTTCTGTGGCGGTGTCCTGAGTTCTGTGAGATGTGGGTGATGCTGTCTTTGGGTCTTTGTAACTGACACTGGTTTTATGAGGGGTTGTTCTTGTTGCTAGACATCCATATGTCTTACCCTTCCTTTGACTGAGGCTGGAGACCACTTTCACTAGGTGTAAATTAATTCCTAGTGTGCTGCAAGATTCTGCTGCAGTAAGAGAACTGCATCTACTTCCTTAATGCAGATTCTTTTAGTATACAGATCCCTGAAGAATTTGCCTTTTGGCTAGACCAACTCTTTCAATGCCAAGAGGTTCCACTGCGTTGCCTTCAAAGCTTGTCTGTGGTGTTCTTTAGTCAGCTCAGAAAGATTGCTACAGAAATATATTGCTTACTCTTCTCCCTCCCATGTGTGGTAAGTCACTGATTTCTAGTGCTATTGGCCCTCCCAGGAACTATTAGTCTTGACTGTTAGTGTAGAATTTTATAGTAAAACTCTGCAACTGTTAGAAATTCAGGGGTTTCTGCCTTTCTTGACATCAGAAGCATAGCAGTAACCCACTTTTTAGTTGTTCTCACTTCTGTAAATCTAGACTAATCTGGTTTCTTAGGAGTAAGCAATGAAAGGTTTGGAGAGCCATGAGCATGTTCTAAGCTTCTGATACAAGAGTCATAAAATTTGGATTGTTGTTCTGGCTCTGTGTGTCACTAACCCTCCAGGCTTCAATTCATTCATTAATACGTGAGATAATATATACATAGTAGAGTACAATTTCATGAATGTAGTGAAGTGCTTTGAAAACCCCACATGAAAAGCTGTAGATGGGAAGGGCAATATTATTAGTCTGTTCCATGCAGAGGCCAAGAGAAAGTAAATTTAATGCTTCTGGCAAAGAAACTTCTTGTAACCAGACCTGTCAGAAGGCTGCCATAGTCTGAAGGTGCAGGGAATGGAGTGAAATGAATGACAGTATATTATTAATACACTGAAGGCTCTTTTTCTAACCAGTTAATTTAATCTTGTGAGGTCTGTGAGGTATGCTGGCAGGAAGCTTTTTCTGTGCTTTTATTACCACTTTCATAAGGCTACAAGGCAAGTTTGTATCCTACTGAGACTCCTAGCCTTGCTTCTTCCTTTTTCATCTATTTTTGTCTTGTGTTTAACTTGATATGACTGAGAAGTTCAAAAAGACACAGTAGGGCAAAACCTTGAAACCTCCTTTTTCTTTTTTCCTCCTATACCCTTATCTCTCTTTGTTTGTGAATTTTATGTTGGCAAGTCTTAGTGAATTGAAATTCTTTGAGAGTGTGCCTTGATTCTCAGGGTAGGTACAATACAGATTAATAGCATATTCCCATCAGACACTCATTTATCAATACTGTTGAACCTGGCCTGGAAGGAAACACCCCTGGGGTGCTGGGGAGAAAGTTCCAGTGAAGAATCCTGTTAGCGCTCATGGTGATGGCAGATCTTATGCCAAGGACTCTTGTCTGTTCAGATATGGACCAAATCAATCCATTGCATCTCTGCTAACGCTCTTATGTGGGCTGCTGCTTGAACTCTGCCTGAGGTGCCTGGCTAAATGAATGTGCAGTCTATCTACATGTTTATTTTGTTTTGTTAATTAACAATGACTGCAAAGTATTTGCAGTCAGCAACAAGCAGTTTGGGATACAATTTGACTTTCATCCCCTTTGATGAGTATTACCATACCAAAATACAAAGATGGATACAACCAGACTTACCTGGAAATAAGCATGAAGCAAAGGAGAGGACAGTTACATTATTAGAGACTTACTCAGCCCATGGACTGCTCTCTGCAGTTCATGACACTGAAGTAGCAATAAGAAGACGGTGTGAGTTCAGAGGCAGTAACAAGGTTAGTTTGAAGTGTAGAAAAAATAGGCCAGAATTACTTTAGCTTTGCAGGGTTCAAGAGCAAAATCTTGCTGAATCATTTCAGAATCAAATTTACTCCAAAGCAATTGGCTTTCCAAGTTCTTAGTCCTTTATCTACCTGTAATCAATATGCCTTTCATAGATATGTCCTTTATTGTCATTTTTTACTTGAACCAGTGTTGGCTGCCCTCCCTGCCTTCTTTCTACCTTATGTCCACCATTTGTACTGAAAAAACCAATAGGCTTTAACTTAACTATTCAGACCTGTTAACAGATTTCATCAGCTTACATGCAAAGTTAGTGGTTGTATGTCTAAGGTGTTTTTTCAGTACCTCTGACCCCTGTCCTTTGCTCTAGTTTTACAAAAAAACAGGGAAATGCCTAATCATACTTTCTCCCCACCCCCTCCCTTTTTCTCTGTGGTCAGGGTTTATTTTCATACCAAACCCTTTCCTTCCGGGCTGCCAGCGTCATTGGGTGAAACAGTGTCTCAAGCTGTACCCCCAGAAACCTAATGTCTGCAACCTGGACCTGCACATGGCTCCTGAGAAGACCATTGACCTGTGGGGACAGAGCAAGGAGCAGCTGAGGTAAGTCCACAGTAACCTTTGGTGGTCAAAACTGACAGAGCCAAAAAGTCTCGGCTCTGAGGTCTGAGAAAAATGGGCAGAGAAGGGAAGCTGAAAATGATTGTGTACATGCTGGCAGCATACAGATTGTGTCAGACATGCCAAGTTAAAGATGGATTTTTCATGGCTTCTTGTGCATCCTTGTTAATTCTCTGCTTTCACACTCACAATGGGATTTTCTAGCAGCAAATTATTTCAAAACCATCAGTCAAATGTAAAATAGTGACCCTGGCTGATATGATGGTGCTTGGAAGCTTGCTAAGCTCAGCTACAAGTGGAACCATGTTGTCCCTCTAGGCCTCTGTTTTCCTGAGGCAAAAGGGATCCTTTCCAAACACCCCACTCATGCTAGCTCTTCTTCCCAGTCAGCTGTTGGACCTAGTATACTGTAGTTGAAAGGCTGTTAATCTGCACTTTTTTTGAACTTCTCAAGTCAGCTAGTTTCTGTGGTTTTATTTTCCAGAGTATTTCTTTGTTTTGGTCTGGGGGGGTTGGGGTTTTTTTTCTTCATTCACTCTGAGATGGTGATTAAATGTACCATTTTAATGGCAATCTTGTTTATTCTGAAAGGTTCTGTGGCTGACACAGCTGCCTTTCTTCTACCTGATTTGGAAGTTAATGGAGAATTTGTCCCAAGTTTTGAAGTCAAGTAAAAAGTTTTAAAGACTTTTTTTTTTTTTTTTTCCAATTAGAGTCACGTGTAAAAATACGTACAAGATAGATGCTGTTTACATTACACAGTCTTTTACTTATTTGGGTATTTATCATTACCTTGTTGATTTCACTGCTCATTTTTCATAATGATTGTTTGATGTGATGGAGTGACAAGAGTTCCCTACAACTCTCATCTTCCACCTCAGTCTCTTAGTAAAATTGACATGCTGAGATTTTTCTTCAAAAATACTCTTAACATCTACAAGATACAGAACGGCAAAAGCAAGATTTGGACTTCTAAATATTTGCACCTAGGAGAGAAGTTATGCCCCCACTTGTGTTTTCCAGGCTCAGTCAGAATTAGTTACAGAAATTCAGACACCTTTTTTTGTGTTCCTTCAAGGATGAAAAAATGTTCTTTGAAAGTATTGTGCATTGTGCCCTACAGCTGACAAAAGTGGGGTACTGTTCCGGCTTGATGGGCCTTTCCCAGCAGCACCTCCTGCATGCACAGAGAATGATCAGAACAGAGGTTAATTTGCAGCTGAATCCAGTTCAGTTGAAAACAGTGTTTGGAAGAGTGATGGCTGGCAGAAACACTGACAGTTTTATTAAGCACTTGCCTGAGTCTTCAAGTGAGCAAACTGCTGTATTTGTGCTTTTACCTAGGGGACAGCAGATCAAGCTAGCCAAATGAAAGCCTTTCAGGGAGGGGAGAAACAGAGTGCTTAACTAAAAACAGGTCTGCTTCCAAGATTGGACACAACTTCATTGCTTTTTAAAGCCATCAGGAAGATGCATAAACGTGCTTGGGTCATGGTTTATCTGCTTTTTTCGGGATGTAGGAATCACAAGGTAGAGAGAGTCCATACAGTTCCTAGAAATGTATGCTATGCTCTCTTCACAAAGTGGAGTTTGGGAATTTTCTTTAGTGCTGGGGACAATTAAAAGCATGAAAGGGGGTAGAGAAGGGATATGTATATCCTAGTGTATAAGGAAAAGGCTGGGGGGGTTTTATAGATGCAATCATTTACCAGCAAATAAAGACAAAAGGGAGATTCAGACCAAAGTCCTCCTGCTGTCAAGTCTTGTTCTCTTTCTAACATAGTTATACCAGAATTTCTCTGTGCTTTCTTGTAGGAGCATCCATCTGCTGCTACAGCTCTAGGAACTCTTTGTTTCCAGATACATAACACTCAGACTTTCCTCTCCTTTGCAATCACACATGAGATCATGTGCAAAATACTAAGTTCTGGGAATAAGGACCTACCAAGCATATTAAGGTTCCTGCTGTTGTGCACTCTAGCACTGTAGCGAAAGAAGGGCACTTCAAAAGGCACATGCTAAAAATCTTTAATTATGAACATGAAGTTTGTCAATTGAAAGATGGAGAGGAACGAGTTGTGGGCTCTCCCTCTCCCTTTTCTAAATGCTGTGTTACCTGCTTGTAGGCTCCATAAATTGTTCCAAGCAGCATGTATTTGACAGTTACTGTGTTGCTGCATTATGGTAATTGCAGTTGCTATTACCCTGTGACAAAGATGGAAACTGGAGAGATGACTTTCAATAATCAGTGAGCTATAAAAAATTACTAAAGGTAAAGAAACTGGCCATTTACTCCTGTTCCTGGTTTAGCTTCGGAGCTATGAGTGCAGTATAGGTGAAGGGCAGAAACAAACTGTGTATCCAGGTAGAAATGCACATTAAATGCAGATGCTTGGCTGAGACTTGACCATGGCAGCACAAATATGAATGCTGTTTTGTAAGAGAGTGTGTCTTACTGCACTAATAAGGCTATAAATGAGAGCCAACCGTCTGGTGCTGCTGTTTATCATGATTTTCTCAGTACATTTCGCTTTCCTTTCTTTACCATAACACATGACTTAGCTTGAGAAAAGAAGCTGAAATTCCTGGAATAAGTGGACCAGAAGATACATATGTACTTTCCTTTTTGCAGTTGTCACTAGCATGTTTCTATCTTACTTACTATAGTAATACTTTTTGTAACTTTTTAAGGACTTTTCTGTAGACCACAGTAAAAGCCTATCCCTGAGGTCTCCTCCAGCCTTCACCACCTTCAAGTAAGAATGGGAAATCGGCATGTGGCTTCAGACTACTGAGCCCCTCTGTGTTAGGGTTCACTCGAGAAGAAGTTTTTTGTCCTGCATAGCAGTCTGGATAGGAGACACCTGCAGTCTAGACTTCTTGACATTACAAGAATTGTATGGTCATAGCTAGAGCAGTCTTGCTTACTGAACATTGAGTCAGTCCATCCTAAGGACTTTTTGTAAAAGCACCAAGTAGTAGAACTAAGGTCCTCTGCAGTGTTATGCAGCTTGATATGCTTCACTGTCAGACAAAGCAGTTTCCCTTCTTGTCATTTTCCGTTAAGTGCCTAGAATATTTTCTCCTTGTGTTTGCAGCTTTTAGATATTCACAGATTCTGTTCTTTCACTTTCAGGTGCTCAAATAGTACATACGTAATTCTGATTCTAAATCTGCACCTGTTCATTGTGTTGTCTCCATCTGATAACCCGTTATGTACTATGCTGAAAATACAAGCTTCCAAACTGACAGCATTTGGCAGTAGGCCCTATAGCTTGCACAAATTGCATGAACTGAATTTTCAAGGTCTTTGGAGGAAAAAAATAATGGCACTGAAAATAAAAGTTTAGCATTGATGGTTTTAGTAGGCTGTCACTCTTTCCATTTTGTCTTTGCAGAAGGAAAGGTTCCAGTAAACGGGAGCCCAGAAGCTTATTGGAGAAGCTGCGCTGGGTGACCCTTGGTTACCATTATAATTGGGATACCAAGGTATTGAAATTAAATTCTTCTTCATTTTTCTTAGCTGTAAGCACTCTGAATGGCAGACAGAGGAGGGTATCGTGGAATAAAACGCTTGTGATCTTACAAGACAGTCTTGAGGAAAGGCTGTAACAAACCATGCTTTTAAGAACATTTTAATCTGTATTAGTTTACTGTGAAGGATTTAACAGCAAAAGTCCATTGCTGCAATCCTGCCTTTGAAAGGTAACATGGTAGCATATACTCAGCTCTAGACCTGTGACTCTATTTCAGGGTAAGTCAGCAGTTTTACCCTACCAAAAGGAGTAGTCACAAAAGCATCATTAACTGCTTAAGGTGAGAATGACCTTGACTGCTTGAAGACAGCTACTTCTGAGAAACTACTCCTCTTTGGAGGGGTGAGCGAGAGCAGGAAGAGACTGCTGATGATGTGACTTTGAACTCAAGAGTCTGAACCAGTATAGTACAGTCTCACAAACTAACAGCTCTTTTGGGGCTCCTGACCAAAATAAACTTTTTTGTAAGACTGAGTCGGATGGAGGCGGAGAAAGGATGGCAGAGTCAATATGCAGTCTTATCAGTATATTGCAGATACTTAACCAAATCTGCTTGCAGCCTGATATTTACCAGGTCAGCCTATTATTGGGTGGCCTTAATAAGAACTCGGTTATTCCCTTCCAGTCCTCTCAGAATCACTCACAGGAGAGAGAAAAAGTAGGTTTGCAATTGATTCCTGTTTGTCCTATTCTTCAAAGAAGGAACAGAGATGCTTGTTTCAGAGCTCTGTTGATGAGATACAGAACTGTCTTTCCATTGGCAGCTTTAGGTAGTGACCACGTAGATCCTCAGGATGTTGGTACTTGTCTTAGTGACTTCAAGTTTGCCATCCAGACGTAATAATTAACTCCATGATTAATTGAGTCTCTGGCAGTCTCAGTGTAGGCCCAGAATTAAATGACAAGATGTAAACTTGCTGTGGTTGTGCCTATGTTGTAGTCATTTTCCAGGCAAATATTATGTCCTTCTCCATGACTGTCAGCCAAACTTCTGAGTTCTCATTCAATGTTTGTTTCCAGTTGTATTTGCTGCTCTGATGTTCTGGGTGTGGTTTGGTTTTTTTTTCCCTGCTCTTCTTCTTCCAGAAGTACTCAGCAAATCACCACACTCCTTTCCCCTCAGACCTTGCATTCCTGTCAGAACAAGTGGCTGCAGCTTGCGGGTTCCGGGGTTTCCAAGCCCAAGCAGGGATCTTGAACTACTATCATTTTGACTCTTCACTCGGAATTCATGTGGATGAGTCTGAACTAGACCATTCTCGGCCCCTTTTATCATTCAGGTGAGTCAAGAAAAGCACTCGAGTGTTGTGGAAGGATTGGTGGCTTTTTTCTATGGTTGCATATGGTTATAGGAAGTTGGTATGATGTAGTTTGCTAATTGGGTATATAATCTTCACTCTGAAGATTTGAATAGTAGGAAGCTGTAGTTTAAGGGCATAGGTTTTTCTTCAAAGACTGCTTGAATAGCATGTGGAGCCTGGAGTGGAAGAGCTCTTTGCACAGAGCACATTTCTGTTCTAAAGCAGCAGGGTGGCAGTTGGGTACTAGCAGGCAAAGGTGAAGTACCTCAGCAGAGCTTGAAACCTGGCAGGGCAACTGCTCACACTATGCCTACCTTGAACCAGGCCTCTTAGTCTGTTTTCCATGTTCTCATTTTAAAGTTGTTACTAGGAGTCCATCTGGTTTTCTTGTTTGGGATTTTTTTTTTTTAATAAAAGGATTTAGCTGCTGTATTTTCTTACTGTACATATAATTGTTCTCTACCTGAATTTGTCTTATCTTCTCTCTCCGTCCTCATACCGTCTCTAGTTTTGGGCAGTCCTCGATATTTTTGCTTGGGGGCCTGAAGCGGGAGGAGGCTCCAACAGCAATGTTCATGCACAGTGGAGATATCATGGTGATGTCTGGCTTCAGCCGCCTGCTGTACCATGCTGTCCCCCGGGTCCTCCCCAACCCTGAAGGGACAGCTTTGCCTTCGTGCCTGGACCAAGCACTTTCTTCAGACCTTCCTGTTGGCTCAGTCATTGAGCACAGCTCTGATGAGGATTGGCAGGTCTGTGCCAAGTACTTGCAGTCTTCCCGCATTAATATGACTATTCGGCAGGTGTTGGCTGAGGGTCAGAAATTTCCAGAGGAATCTGGGACAGATGGAAAAGGCCGAGCACCCTCTGAAGACAGTCAGCATCAGGAGAACAGCAGAGCCAAGAGACATAAACCAAATACAGAGAGCTAGACCAGGAGATCATGCTGTCATCCACTGGACAGGCAGCCTCCATATGGAATTGGAAATGAATGTAATCGTACTAGAAGTCATTTGTTTGTATTGGGATTAATAAACTTCTGCAGAATAAATGTAGTCCTTCTTGCTGTAAAAAATAGGTGGGGGAGAAAAAGAATTTAAAAGGAAAATAATGGAGAGTTCAGGAGTGGGAGTCAGGAGATGAACTCAATTGTCATTTTTTTGCATTTACTGTACTCTGTTCCCTTTAAAATGCCTGTATGTCAGAGAATTTTAAGCTTGGTTCAGTATGTTCATAAAGTATTCTGAAATCATTGGGCAGAAAAGTGCTAGCAAAAGATATGTAATTGGCTATGTGTTAAAAAATCCTATTGGGCTTGTAAAGCTCAGCTGAAGTGCAGTAATAAGTATGAATGACAATAGGCTGCTGAGGGTGTGAGACCTACCTGCAGCATTTCCAAGAGAATTACCTCTACAGCAAAAACTGGTTCAGTGATCAGAAAGTAGCAGCAATCTTGAGCAACTCCTGCTGTAAGCTTGCTGTAGTCCTGTGCTCTCCTTTTGCCTGCTCGCACCCCCTCAGCTGCAGTGGAAACTGCTCTTATGAGTGAAACTGGACTTTTTTTGCATAACTCAGATTTTAGAGAGAAACAATTCAGGGCAGTATCTCCTTAGAATACCTAGTAGCTCCCAGCTGGATCTCCTCCCAACAGTAAGTATGTGTCTGAGGCCTACATCCCCATTCTTTCAAAACTGCCCCCTCTTAAGTGCCTGCAGATTATGGTCCTCCAGTCCCAAGCTAGCATCTTTAAGGAACAGAATGACTTGCAAGTAAAAGCAATGAAGTTGTAAATTAAGTACCCAAAAAATTAATCAGCGGCTATCTGTGCCTCCCAAAGGTAAATACACTGAAACAAGGAAAAGCACTAGCTTTTGTGCCAGTTCTTTTTAAGACTCAGACTTTCCTATCTGCTTTTTAATGCAATTTTAATTGTTGGAGTGGAATACACTATCCCTGGGGTATTTTGTTGCACTTTCCCAATGAATAAACTTACTCGGTTTTTAAATTAAAGATCTCTATCAGTTTTGGGCTGGATATTTTCTTTTCTTTTTCTCCCTGTTAGTTATTTCAGTGTATTGTTAATGCTGCCACATCCCTTGTGCTGTTCCCTCCAGGCTTCTTTTGCATCTACTGCCTCTGCCATCTACCAGCTTAGGTGGAGGAGCCCTGCTTATGTCTGCAGGGCTACTTTACTTATGGGCAGTTCAGGGTTTGTTGGGCAGTTTGAGAGGTGTTGCCTGAAGTATCAAAGTCCAATTTAATATGTATGTGGCAGCTTCTCCTCATGGGGAAAGTGTGTCTGGTCTGCTGATTTCATAGCAGGTGAATGTGTGTGTATGTGCAATTAATTCCTTACACAGTACTGCAAAGAGCTCCAGTAATTTAATGTCTAAAATAATCAGATGTAGGTTTTAATATTTAATTCTATGCCAGAAATGTGTCCTTTCTGTGTCCTAGACCTGGTGTATTTACAGCCTCTATTACACAGAGGTTACAACATGACCAGAAAGGAAAGTTGACTGTGAGTAGGTCTCAGAAAACAGCAAAGCTCCCTTAGTGGCACCTGAAGGTGGGGGAGAGGAGTATTTGTTTTCTGTTGGTGAGAAGGCAGACCATCTGTTCTTCACTCCTGAGAGGGATGCAAAAACTCTGCCAACTCACTCAGCACTGAAGATGAGAGAAGACAGTCATGGAACTAGATGGTTGTGAACTGGAGCTGGTTTCTTCATGTCATAGGCTGAGGTTTAAATCCATGGTTCTCGTGTCTTCAGTTCCCTACAAATATATAACAAATGACAAGCAATCATTTATTCCAGAATTCAAGGACAAGAAACCATACTGGTTATCCTCTGCAGTTTGAAATTGTAGGAGATGCTGCAGACTATTGATAGCAATTGACCATGGGAAGTATCCAGTCTACTGAAGTCTTATGTTTAGGTGTGACCGAGTTGAGAATTTGCTGAGTTAATGACTTGCAGTCAAGCTTGTTACTTAACACCATTGCGAGTGAGAGACAGCCCTGATCTAATTCTGTATCAGACATGCAGAAAATGAAAAGTCCATGACCCAGAAATGGGAATATGGGAAATGACCCAGAAAAAAAGAAAGTCATCTGTGTACAAAGAGAAACAACTATAAGAAGGGTGAATTTCCTGAACTTCCAGCTTAGCAGCGAGCATTGGTTCTGTGACCACAGAAGAGTGGAGTACACATGAGCAAACCACAGCACTGCTGTGGGCTCTGCAAGCTGCTTCCAGAACATGATTTTGAAGAGGCAGCTACAGCCCTGGGAAGAAGGCAGGGAATAGGGCTGCCTCGAGTGATATGCTCTGCTAATTTTCCTTCTGGGACAGAATAATTGGGAACCATTGACCTACTCTACACAGCTCTCAGGCGATGATACTGCACCTCATTTGTTTGGGTTTGTGATGACACAACAGAATTTTTCATAGCTCTGATCAAAGTTTTGTGTCTATAGGTACCACAAATACTTGCTTGCGTTCATATAGGTGCACGCTGATGTAATCTCTGTAGCTTTTAATTCCTTTAAAGGAGAAGTACTGCCCAAGGGCCACAAGCACAGAATTGCATCAATGGCATAGGCAGCAGTCTTCTAGGATAACCGGCTGTGCACAGCTGAGGGGAAGGAAAAGAAGAGGTCATCTGGACCAGTTCTGCAAGAAAATTAATGTAATGAGTTGATTACGGGAAGATAATCGTGTTTAATTCAAGGCCACCTGGAAACGAAGCATGTTTACCACGTGTACTCTGTACATTATGTGATCTATAGGTAAAGCTAACTGTCCAACAGAGTTTAAAAAATTACTGATTTTTTTTTTTTTATAATAAGCGTAAAGGGAAAATAAAATCTCCAGTTAAATCAGAATCAAAGCACAGTGGGATGAATACTGGAAGCAGAAGAGGAAATTGCCTGTACAAACTTAGAATTTTCAGTCCTCTTGAGAGTGCTGTGCTAGAGGAGTTCAGTGTTACCAACTGGACTGCTGGCAAATGCCCAAGACAGATTTACTGCATGCCTTCTGCATGCCAACCAGGCAGTAACTTACAGGCAAAGCAGTCCCTAGAGCTGTGCCTACTGCCGGAATGATTCTGATCTTGGGTGTTTTTCCTTTCTTCGAGAGCTTGTTGACATTTCTTCCTCACTGTTCCACATGAGGTATTTCTACAGATAGTAGTAAGGTGCACCTAAGCTCCTCTATTTATGCTATGTGCTCTGCTGAGCTAGTAGGTAGGGAGAAGCTAGTAACTAGGGAAGAAGCTAGTAGGTAGGCAGTACCCAGATAGCACAGTATCTTACTGCCATGGCTACAGGTCCAGGTTGAAGCCGGCTTGCATCTTAAGGAGTGCAGATGAGCTTGGATCTGTCTTCATCTATTAATGTAAGTCATTCTCATTCTCTGCATCACACCTGAAGCAGGATAGATTTAACATGGAAAAGAGACCTGTCGGTGACAAGATTGTCTTCCACTTAATTGGGATGCAAAATTAATTGAGCTATAATCCAGTGTGCTCTAAGCATACTTCAGTTCTGATGAAATCATAAAACTTGCCTGGGTCTGAACACATTACCTCAAAAAGTTAACAGAAATACATGGACTGCAGAAATTAATGATCCAGAAAAATAAGTTGCTGGAGGCCTCAAAAGACCCATATATAAAAGGCCTTTTTTGGCTAATCTCTATGCAAGCCGAGACTTTGAGAGAAAACCAGTGACAGTCATCCACAGTCTGCTGATGCCTCTGTAAAGCCTAATAACCAAAGCTTTTTAAAAACTATCTGTAGCATAATGCTAGAGATCCGGTACAAGAGGCACAAGATGTGGCTGACAAGTTTAGCACAGTACAAAATAAGTTCCACTATTTATATTTAGCGAATTATAATCACAAATACCTTAATAAAACCATTTTTTCTATACAAAGAAATGAACACTGACTAACAATATGTTAACATATGCTCTGGTAAATTTGAGGTGAGATAAAAGTTGCCACTGTGCAAGTTACAGCTTAGCTCATACAAGCTGTTTCCTCATGTCATCTTCTGATACCTGTAGTCAAAGGACCACAGAAACAGTGGCTGAAGGGACCTCTGGAGGTGTCTAGTCCAACCTCCCCCTAGGAATAGTGCTGTTCCCAACGGGCTATGTGAGACATGAGACTTAGAAACCAACCTTCCATGATGGAGACTCTACCACTTCTTCCAGTAACCTGTGCCAGTGCTGCCCTACCCACCTTATGAAGAAATTTCACCTTACGTCCTGCCTGAGTTTCCCAAAATACAACTTGTAACCATTCCCTCTGCCTTTTTCTTGCCATCTGTTACTACCAAGTGTGGAGGAATTCCTTGCAGAGAACGGCCATGAAATAATACTGCAGGGTTTGGACAATCCAGGACTGATAGTGAAGGATAAAGTCGCTGCGTAAGGTCCTTGGGGCCGCTTGTGTTATGTAACATGTAACGGTTGCGTTATGTAACATGTGCATGTTTAGCAGGATGCGTTAACTGTAATGCAGGAGGAGTTGGGACGCAGGATTTGAAGACGAACGCCTATCACGCTCCCTTCCGGGTGCGTGATAGGAAGACATTAGCCAATAGTATTGTAGCCTGAGGCGCGTGCATAGCTTGTGATTAGTAGCTTAAGGTATAAAAATACGCTGTGTGAGCAATAAAGGGAGAACAACCCTAGCCGTATCGGTATACTGTTGTTACTCAGCTCGCGTCTCCAGACCGGCTCCCTGCTACAACCAAGAGTTCAGTTCCACTGTCTTTGTAACTCTCCCTCAAATAATCAAAGTCTACAGTTAGACTCGCCCCCGCTTAGTCTCCTTTGTGCCACATGAAAGGACTCCATGACCCACAACATTTCCCCATAGATCGTGTGCCCTGGGCCCCTGACTTGTCTCACTAGTCCTCTCCAGCACCTTTTCCTATTCCAGGTGGTACACCACTCTCTCTGCTAGCGCTGGTTTCTGTTACAAACAGGATGCCAACAACAAACGGACTACTGAATCCTAGTTCCTGAACTTGCTAGATCCACCAGATCCACTTAAATCCACTGGATCTTAGGCTGTGGGGTTTTTTTACAGTGTTTCCTAAATTAAATCATTTTTTCCTCCCATCCACATCACAATAAAACAAAAGCAGTAGTTTTGTGAAGTGCAGAATGAATTTACCATGGTTCCCTATGGATTTATGTCCCTGAAAAATTGTGAGCTCTCAATGAAGCTTTTCTTCCAGCTGAGCATTTTAAAGTCATTTTCACATGTGATCCCTCCAGTGTTGTGCACCCTTTTCCTGAATCGGGGTAGTTTTAGGGTCCCTCACCTCTAACCAGCTACCTACTAAACCTGCAGGAACTTAATAAGCTGTGAAATTTATGCCTTTTATCAAATCTAATTGAAATAGACTGACAGGTTTCAAAGTTACTGGACAGGAGTGTGAGGACACACAGTTTAACACATGCACAAAACATGAGAACATAAGCCTTATTCCCGTAGGAAGCCAGGCTCAAAAGCCTACTTTTATGCTCTTAATTCAGACTTGTCTGGACTGCTATAGCAGGTCATGCTCTGAGGGTTTTTGCTCTTGGCATCCTGGTCAAGAGAGGAACAATCTGGAATATCAGAGTAATTTTAGTCCAGTGAGCATCATCCCAATCCAGTTCCTGCTATTTTAGGTGTATGTCCCCTCTTAGGACGAGCTGACTATGCACAAAGACTCTGAACAGGTTAATCAGCTAAGTACTTATCTCTCCAAGATGGTAAATAAGTGTCTGGAGTACAGCAGGGAGACAGATCTCATTTTTATTCGCAACTGGGGTTTGTATTCAGATAGGCGTCATGGAAGGTATCTATCTACCACTTCCACTACACCAGGGGAAAAGGAGGGAGGGGATAAAGTCTGGAAAAGCCTGCAGTAGCTTTCCCTCTCTGCAGAATAGAGGAGATTTTTATTCCTCTGGACAGTGAAAGTTTTAACCTTGTGGAGGCACTTCCCATCTCATTTTTCCCAAGTCAGTAGGGACTATTCTGTCTCTGATCTTTTCCTATGGTGCTGTTGAATGTCCTCTTCCACAAAATCTCCATGCATAGCGGACTATCCGCTGAGCTTCTCTGTGTAGCCTTTCCCTTTTTGTGTCTGTAATCACATATCCTAGCACTGAGGTTGTACCCTTCCTCACCATCGCTCAATGCTTATTGCCTTAACTCAAGTGCTCAGTGCTGCTGGCTGGGCTGGAGGAGGCCACTTGCCCACAGTACAGCTTTTCTAATCTGTTTCATGATCTCAAAGGTCTTCCAAAAAGTAGGTCAGGACAATTACCCCCTAGAAGGTCAGGAGCAAAGCCAGTTTATAACAGAATGTGGGGAAACTGAAAAAGAAGGTGAGGTGGAACTCACACTTACATGTAGACATGGAGCTTAGGGATATGGTTTAGTGATAGACTTTGCTGTGTTAGGTTTATGGTTGGACTCCATGATCTTAAGGGTCTTTTCCAACCTAAATGATTCTATGAGGTACAATGAAACATTCTCCAAAGATTCTTGTTGAAACTATGTATAGAAATTAAAAAGTGAGTCAGCCTAGAAGACATACTGCCTCTTTCTTCTCTGATGTTGGGAAGTCAGCACTTTACGTTAGCTTTTAGCTTCCTTCCAGGTGAATTTAAAACTCATTCTGTATTTACTGAGGAAGGCCAGAAGAATCAATAAAGGCCTTGGCTTTCTGGAGGTGATCGTCTCACCAATCATTTCTGTCTCTGTTCTGCGCTAAGGGCTTAGATAAGAAGGTTTTGGTTTTGTTTTCTTTCTCCTTAATGGACAGGTTTCTTAATTAGGATGGGGGAAAAATGACTGCAATTTTGCTGTGGCAAATTAAAACCAAAATGAGGTAGCAAAGAGCAGGGTCTGTAGGGGAGGGGGCCAATCAGAGACAGCTATTGATTCTGAAATGATGGAAGAGCCAAAGGAGAGCACACAGCCTGGAAAGGAGACTCATCTTTCAAAGCACTGTTCTTGCTTAAAAGCAATCAGTCCAGGCGGAGGTGTTGGTTGTTGCTAAAGCTTCAGAGTTAGCTTTGTTTTCAGACAGAATTTAAATTTTGGAAAGACTTGCTGGTTCATAAGGGGATGGCTCCTTAGACAAATCTTGAGATTGTGGAGCTAGGAATCATGGGATGGAGCTGAACAAAGGTAAACCTGAGTGGAGCATTGAGAAATTCTTAGCAGTAGTGGTAACAAAAAAATGTTTGGCAATAGCTTCTTCCAAGGACGAAGAAAAAGTGTCACTGCTCACAGACAAGGTAGGCAGAGAAAAGGGAACAAACATACACTGAATATGGGACAAGCACTGAGATCTAACACCCTTCTCACTCCCAGTTGTGGCATAGCACATCCCATCTTTCCTAGAACAGAAAGAATTGATCTGTCGTTGTCTTACCTTGTCTCAGTGGCTGAGATCAAGCTTAGGTACAGTTTTCTGCCACTCCAGTCAGCACACTTTCATATACACTGGCATTTTCCCCCTTGGCTTTTCAGACAGCATTCCTCTAAGATGAAAGTCTGACCTTTTGTCAAATACAGCCAGCACCTGGACTGTCAGAGAACAGCACCAATCTCATAATGACTGGTTTGAGTTTGTTAGCTTGTTCTCATTGCTATGATGAAACCTGACTTTGCAAAAGTGCTGACTGTCAGGTGTCTATGACAGGGGATCGGGAAAATTTTAGCCATGCTACTGCAAATAATCTGCAGCCATTCTAAACCCAGCCGAATGCTCTGCACAAATAAGCCCCTTTTCAGCCCAGACAGCTGAAAACATACCACAGGTCCTTTTAAAGCAAGGGTTTTGTTCCATCATGTAGGAGACCTATCTTCTATTCTTCACACTGACATTGCTCCATCAAATTGTCATCACAATGCTGGTGACAAAGTGATATCTCTTTTGCTCCCCATAGGACCAGCAGTTTGTAGGAGATAGCGTGTCCTTGTCCATTTTTTCCTCTCGCTCTTCCTTGTGCCTCCAAGCAGTGCTAGAACAAGTACAACAAAAATCTATCCTTTCCCTGCTGCCTCCTCCATCTTTGTAGCTCAGATGCTGCCACATCACCTGGTCCCTGCCTGAATCCTAACTGTAGGCAACACATGTAATTAGCTGGCAGAGAGAACCATCCCCTCCTAACGCCCTATCTCCACTTGTCAACAGCAGGAGCACACCTCTCCAAAAACGGTTTCTGTGGCTGCTCCTGCCATTGACAGCTGCTGCTGGACATCAAACTTGAGGGTAGGGATATGATTTGCTCCAAGCCCTTCCTGGCCCAGTGCTGTGATTGTGCTCCAGGAGAGATCTGAGCTTGGCACACTGTTTTGATGCTTCAGCATTTACCTGGGCTGAAAGTGGAACCAGTCTGCATACATCTCCTGGCTTATTACTACCCTTGTCTAATCCACTAGCATTTCTTCCCATCTCCTAGGACAAAATGATAAGGGAGAAATTAAAGGAAAGAAGGATCCCAAGTGAGCAAGCATAAAGAAGTGAAGATATGGCATGCCCTTTCTGATCCTGGTGGCCTACTCACCCCTCCACTGTAGCTGCAAGCATCACTGCACACTGTTCTGGAACAGCAGAGGCTGCTCAATGCTGAAGACTGCAATCCCTGGCTCCACAGATCTTTAATACTTCCTTTCCCTGGAATTCACACAAGAAATACTGTTTTTTCAGGTGACATGGAACCTACTGAGAAACCACAGGTCCCATCTGGAAAGTAAGTGTGCAGGTATTCAGTGTTTGATTCATTGAATATTATTTTCTACAGCAGAAAAGTGGGAGAGAAACATTAGTCACATACTTGCTTAATTGAGATCTAATAGCCAAGGTCAGTGCTGAGCCAAGAATAGATAGCAGAAGCCTCCTGTGATGTATTTTTGTGATGAGATGTTCATAGCACACAGACTGATCTATTATCAGTTTTCACTATGAAAAATTTAACTATCTCCTGGAACATGCTCAAATCTATTTTGCATCATTTCCTTGCTTTTTCATTTAAAAATATCTTTCCAATGAGACCTCATGACCGTGCAAATTAGCAAATTTCTGCTACGTGGAGAGATTGCTTCACCTCCACTGAAGTGCAGCTATTTATTCTTTTGCCAGCCCTCTACAAGATGACAATACATGTTTGTCAGTGTCTAGCATGCTTTTCTGTGCTTTAAACAAAAACCCTTAAAGGGAAAAGATGAGTACTCAAGGGAAGATGCTGCAATGGGCATATTGGTGAGGAAGAGCACTGGACTTTTGCCTTGAGCTGTGTTCTGCATGTCTGCAGTGTTCCAGTGCAGCAGAAGTAACATGATGACCTACCTGTGGGTCTACAGCACCCCTCTGGTCTCCTGTGGCACTTCAGCCTACAGGACCAGCATGACCATCTACCTGGTTTGTTGTTTCTAGCTTTTGCATATGGGTCTGTGCAGGATGCATCAGCGGTCCTCCCCAAACCAAGCATTTTCAAACACTTTAGGCCACGAAGCCTTTCTTCCTCCAAGTTTTCCCCACAGACCACAAAGCAACCATCTCCCCAAACCTTTAACTGAGAGCACAGGAGAGAGACGATTTATGTGGCCTCACAGACCACTGAGCACTAAACCTAAAGAGCTGATGAAAGAAAGAAGGCCTCTGAAGATGAAAGGACTAAGGTCTCTGAAAAGATGGAGTAGTAAGGTCTCTGAGGAATGTACCTTAGGTCCTGTGGTACCTGAAAGATGCAGCTGTACATTCTTTGCCAGGGGCTATAGCACAGGACATGATCTGATCCAACTGAGTAAGAACAGAAAATATACTCCATGTGGGCACTAATAGCAAGCATGAGTACACTAGGTGCAAGGAGGTTTTATATTCTAGTGTGTATTTGCCTTCTGTCTATCCGTGGAGTCTTGCAGTACCTCTCGCTGGTGAGCTCCAAGCTGCTGGTGGTGCTAGGGTTGAAGTTGTTCACTGTGATGCTCCCTATAGCACCTCTCTTGTAGCATGGGTGCAAGGTCCTCCAACAAGACAGCTCTCTGCAGGTGCACAGTAGGTGCCTAAGAACTGGCAACTGGCTCAGACTTCACTGCTCCTGAGGACACTGTGTGGACCTACACTGCAAGAAACATAATGTATCATAGTAATTCAAACTACAGCCCTGCTGTCTTTGTACTGCAGCAGCCACCAGTGTATGAGGTACCCAGACAGTGGCCCCCTTCTGGTGAAAGATAAGAGTGTGCAGAAACCACCTCCATATCCCAGCGTCTACCACTCTCCCAGTCTGATCCTCACCCATTCTCCAAAGAGGGAGAGTGAGTTTGGGGCTTTTAGAACAACATACAAATATTGCCTGGGAGCCTAGCATCTGGCGGGGAGAGGAGACTGTGGTCGCCATGGTAATTCTTCACCTCATTTAACTGCTAAGTAACCTCTTGTGTCATTACAAGCAGCCATTCCCAGCACATCTGCCCCGCCAACAGCACAGGCAACACGCTGCCCGTGTATCCACACACAGAGCAACCCCCTGCCCACAGCCCACACACGTACTACATCCCCTACTGTGCCCACATATGACACACGACATGTATGTGCTGAGCAATACACATTCCCCCAGCTCTTTCCCACTCAAATCACCTATGCCTCTAGATAACCAGCCAGGCTTATGGTCCCTGCTCCTACAGGTCCCTCTGCTGCACAGGCATAAAATGCTTTATAAGCACAAGATCAATGCATGCTCAGCCAGGTGCCAAAAGACGCACCCACACTGTCTCCCCCAGCCTTGCCACACCACCTGCCTACAGCTCTTGTACAGTTTATTCTTGGATGCATTTTGTTTTCATGCTGTGGCATGAACAAGGAATAAATTCAGCTCTGTCTCATTCATTTTCCTTTGTTTCTGCCTCTGAGGAAAAAATGTCCCCAAGAAGCAGATCTATAAGGAGAAGACTGTGTGCCTCTCTGCAGTGCCAACTCATGGGAAGCTCATGGTCAGCTCATTCGGTGCTCCTGACTGGCACCTGCTGCTCACATTTCTTGGCAGGTAACTATAGGAAATCAATCTCAATTCCGTTTCTCCTCAAAGCAACCAGTGGATCCCTGCAGGAGGGCTCAGTTCCCTACTGATAGCAGGGAAACAGAAGTCCAGAAGAGCAGTGACTGATTTTATAGCATAGCAGGAGCATGGTAGATAGGAGCCGTGAGCTGAGTCCCTAACTCCTCTGCTACACAACAGCCAGGTATCACCCCATATCAAAAGATGAAACTCCACTCCCACTTACACCACCAGACATAGCCTGGGGACCTCTCTCAAGCTACTACTGTCACATCAGGTTCCCTCAGCTCTTCTAGCAGGTACTGGTGTGATTAGAGCTTGGGCAGTGTTACTAGGGTGGGCACAGACCTGTCCTCAGCCAGGCCAAGTGGCAAGTAGAAACTCCTCAGCCATACGTACATGACAGCTCCAGCTAACAGGGCCCATGGGAACCAGCATAGACTTGGTGGAGCCTCAGGTTCCTGTATTGCATGGTGCAAGTGTCCTTTTCTGCCTGGTGCTGTGGTGAGTTTTAACAAGCACATAGCAAAGGCAGGCAGGGATGGACCATATTATGAGGGTGACCGTCACCTGAGTCTGGTGGGGTTGCTAACAACCAAGTCCCACTTGTTACTGCTATATAGCTTGTGTGCTCTATTCACGTGGTCTACAAAATGCTCTGAGAAGTGCTTCAGGCAAAAAGTCTCCTTTGGAGAGCTGGCAGGGATGCCTGCCCATATCCTTTTGGACCCACCCTCCTCTTTGAAAATCTTTCAAGCTCATCTTGCTGACTTCGGCTCTCTTTCTCTTGAGGTCCCCTACCTCTCCTAAAGGTACCTCAACATCACCATCCTCAAGGCTGAATGCCCTAATCTGAGTATGATCCAGCTAATACAACCAGTGACCTGATATACATATGTGAGGATACAACTGAAATGAGATTTCCCCACTTGGCTGCCCAGCATCTCTGGACAAGGCAGCCCCAGTTCTTCTAGGACTGGTCAGGGTTGCACATCTCATCCTCCCCGATCTACAGAAGTGACAGGCACCTGCACACGGCAATTCACCTTCCCACACCCTGCTCCCCTCTCTACCCATTCCCATCATCACTACCTGCACGCCTGGCTGTGGCTGAGCTCAGGTGCCTCCGGAGGCACAGGCCCTGCTTTTAGCCCTGCACAGGAGGTGGGACACCAGCAGAAACGGTGCTGCTTGCAGAGCCCACAACCAACCCAGCTGGCGTTCCTCCAGCCCAGAGAAAGACACCTAATGCCTGAGCACACACTTCCCTCTTATGGTCATGCCCGATACAGCAGCCACTCAGGCCTGCAGCATCTTCACTGGAGATGTGATTTTGCTGTGAATATCTCCTATAGTTGCCTCTTTCACTTGTCGGGCACAGATGTCTCTCCCCTGCACTTGGGGGGCAAGAACAGAGCCAGCCTTGCCACCCTGTTTGGCTGATGCTGATCAACACACACACTGTGAGCAGTGTGAGCGAGAAAGACAACTCGAGCGCTCAATACGTGTCCTGCCTGCAGCATCACACTGTCTCTCTGATGGACGTCCAAGTGTTCATCCCTGGTCCTGGGGCAGATTTCCCCGATGGTAGGGCACAGCCTCTAACATCTTTTCTTTCCTCAAGTTAAGCATGGCTTTTACTTACTTTGATGTTGAATGGAAAGTTTTTAACTACCTAGTTATGGGTAGTTAAGGATTCTGTTCAATTTCTTCCTTACCCCATTGCGCTGTATGGCAAAGCCTCTCTCTTCTATCCAGATAATAATATCCTTGCCAAAAGGAGAGGCAGCAGCCTTCTGCTTTCTTATTCTGACATTTTCCTCAGGGCTGAGCTAGTTCTTTCTGTGCTCCGATCACCCCTAATACCAGATTTGTAATTCAAGAACAATTCACTGCACAGAAAGGGTAGTTTCCCCTTACATCTAACCTATGGCCACCTTCCCCCAGCCACCAAGTCAGTTCAGATCACTGACCTGAAGGAAAACTAGTCGATTTTCCATGGGATAATTTTCTGTTGGATCAGTGAGTTGAACTGACTCACTCTGCAGGTAGAAAGCTGAGCATTAAAAAAAAGCTCCTTTAGCCAGGTCTTTTGTCAATTTGTCTGTCTCCCTTCATCAGTTTTTCTAAAGTGGAGAGGCCAGAGAATGAGAACCTGCAGAACTGTGCTTGGTACCTGAAAGGGGACAAACTGCTCCTTCCTTTCTTCTCCAAGCTAAGGTTTGGTCATTGCTCAGGTGCTAGAGTACTGTCCTCACTGTCTCTCTTCTTCTCTACAGTATGCTGTCTTCTCATGGGCCACGCTTGTAATAGCATCAGTAATGGATGAAACGAAAACTATCAACAAAGACACATTTTCAAGGGAACACTGTTCTTAGTTCTGTTCTTCACACAGGACCAGGTGAATAAGGAAGAACCTATCCAGTCTCCTGCAGTACCAACAACGTTGTCAGAAGCAGCATAAGCAGAACCAGTTGTGGTCCTCCTTAAAGGCTGCTCCATAGCAGCCTGGTCACGTTCTGCCGGGCTCAGCGCCCTTTACCGGAGTTTCTCAGAGTGCTCTGCAGCCATTGATAAAGTGAGACCACATCCACTCTGAACCTGTTCACCAGGGTATTGATGGAGGAGGGTTTGGGGTCACTTCCATAGGACCAAAAGTCATAGGCCCAGATCCTCAAAAGTATTTAAGCACCTAAAAAGAAGCTAGGAATGAAAATATCATGGGGCTCTGGGTCCTAATGAGGATGCAGTTATATCGGTATTCAACGTTTTTGCTGATGTAGCTGATAGTGCTTGGAAAAGTTCTGCTCAAAAAAGAGCCCTATTCTGCTGACATAAGCTGCCTGCACACAAGGAGGGCTTCACTGGTATAACTCTGCTGCTACAGCAATATCACATGCATTTACATGTAAATTAGGGCTTTGTTTATACGGCACAGATGCAGCCTTTCACTTCATCCTGGATGGGGAGTCTCATTTTATGGACTAAGAAAGCAAGCCACAAACAAAGTGAACTCATTGGCTCAACATCACCCAGCATGGGTGGCAGAAAAGGCAGAGACCGTGGTCATAGGCTACAGGCACATGACATTCTTCACTGCTAGAGACAGGGAGACAAACAAGTGAGTCATTAAATAGGAGTCCCATCAAGTCAACTATGCAAGGTCAAATCCCTGATGTGTTTGAGATGGAGGGGCTAGTCATGAATGCACTAGGGAGCCCTGAACCTAGGGGACTGAGGCCTGTTTAGGTACACAAAGCACTGTCAGAAAGCAACTGAACCCGAGACCTAAAGAAAGTTTCTACTAAGCTGCTTCACCACTTGCCAACCTGAGCAGCAATAGGTATGAGTGACAATGAATGTCTATAGAGGACGGACATGAAAGCTGAAGCAGTACAGGTGATTAACAGTGTATCACAGGAACCAAATATGAGATCAGAAGCTACTGAGATTACCTTGCTTCCAACCACTGCTGCCCAAGTAAATACGCGCTGAATGCACCTCCATTCTGCCAACACTCCTGTATCTTGACCACCGACTCTGCCAGGCCCTATTTCCATTTACAAAAACCAATGTAAGCCAAGAATGATAAAAGAACTGATCCCACCCCAGCCATTCATTCCCAAACCTGCCTCTTCTGCTCTATTAAACCACGTATCTGACACAGATACAAGGTGAATTACATGGTAGGACCAAACTTAACATTTTTGCTAGGAAAGTTTTTAACCTGTATCAGCTTCTCTCAGTGGCAAGTACAAGGGTTCCTGGAGCTACAGCCTTTGTTGGTCCCACAGTGCCAGTAAGTCACCTGAGAAGACACATCACCACACAGTTCCGCTGTGATGACATAAAGAAAGATCCAAAATGCAGGCTCCAGAAAAAGCAGGTGTTGCCATAGGTTAGGTGAAACACTAAAAGTGGATGGATGTTACTGCTGGCCTTAAGTTAGAGGTATAAGATACAGTCTAGCTCCATTGCAAAGAAACGGCAATCTCCATTCCAAAACATTGCACAAATCACTGCCCAAAGGAGAGGCAAACACCCAGAAATTTGAACTGGGAGGGGGGGGACAGGGACAGAAAGGAACATGACACTCTGAGTAGTTCTGCACAGGAGTCTTGGGGACAGGGGACATGCCGAAAAGCAGATATAGCATAGAGAAGGCAGCTCCAAACAAAGCTAGGCCAATCTTGGTAGTCAGTCTTGACTGAAACCCTGAGAACAAAATAGCTCTTCAGTACTGGCTGAAAGAAGGCTGGAGCCACAAGCAAGGAAATAGCGTCCTGCTGCTTGATTCCCTCACACCACTGGAAACATAACTCTATGCATATTTTGTAACTTTAAGAAAAAAAAAGGTAAATACAGTTATCTACTTCTCTCCTAACCAAAGAATTAAACTTTTGGCTAGCTGTATGTACCAAAAGGAATAACAACTGCAGGGGGTTAAGTCAGTCTGTCGTTAATTCTCTCTGCTACAATGCATTCTCCCTCCCATACCCTGTTCTGCTGGCCAACACCCTGATCCTACACATATCATCCCACCCCCTCTTACATCTCTCTTTTCTTGCAGCTCATCAGACCCGTATTTATACACATCTTTCAGTCCCTGGTATATCCTCTCAGGCCTCTTGCATCTCTGATCACAAACCTCCCATCCTGACTCCTTTCCCATTTTACCACAAAAATGTTATGCAAGCCTGACTGGTTTCTCCAGGCAAACACATTGAACAAACAGTTCATCGTGTTTAGAAATTCTGGCCCAAATCAGTGCCCAGAGATAGGTTCAGTCAAGGCTTCATTGCAAAAAAATACGAGAAAATAGTCTGAGCAGAGTCTTTTTACCTTTGTATAGCTTTAGAGGTTATTTCCAGAATAATAATATTCTCTCAGCCAGTGAAAGAGAAGCTGTGGTGAGCCTAGAACTGTAGCATTCCCAACAGAAAATGTGAAGGACAAGGAGGGTCTCTCCTGGAGCAGAAATATAATTCTCAGCTTAGCTAAATTTAAACTAACTCCATTGTTTAGAAAGATGCACCTGCCTCCACCAGAAAGAAGCAATCTGCTGCGGGTGTTCACAGTTTATCTACTTATCAAGATATGCTGAGGACAAATGATAGTCATTCCTACACCAGACTAGCCAACCTTCCAAGCATCACTCCCTCTTATGAGCTATGCTAAGGCCTCTCCAACTTTCCATGAAGTTTAGCTAGGGGCTTGACAAATTCTCCTGGGGCAGCCTTATAGCTATCTGCTTTCTTCAAGGGCTATGAGGTCCCCAAAGAGCCTTCCACACTTCTACTAATTCTTCTCCTATGCTTCAGGCAGGCATTCTGCCATTCAGACCCAAACTTAAGACTAAAGTTCACTACTCCCCTGGAGAAATTTCCCAGCAGAGTCCACGCAGTTTCAGTGCTAGGTTGCTGTAACTGTGAAACAGAAACAATACTCACCTCACAACCCTTCATTGGTCTGCCCAAACTCCAGCCTTTTCAATTACACCTTCAGCACTCATTCATGCTTCCTTCAGCCTGCACCTGGAGACTGCAGATGAAGAAGAGGAAAGGCACCTGAAGAATGTAGACTGTTCTCTCTCGGAGCAGCCCGCCTGCTATTAACTGCCTTGAATGCAATGTCTCTGCACTGCAAATATAAAAATCAAAGGTTTATGTTTATTTCTGATTACAGCCACTTGAGACCTTCCATCAAGACTCTCTGTATAGCTGGCATCATTCACGTACCCAATTTTGTCACAGTTATCAACTCTCTCCTTTCTTGAAGGAAGTTCTTCCCCTCAGTCACATCTCAGTGACGAATTCTGATTCTCTCTTATCGATGCAGAAGACCCTTGTTCTCTCTGTTTGGGACATTGGAGTGGAAAATTTTTCTGCTACATTTCTCTGTCCCAGTGGTTACCCACTTGTTCCTTCCTGAATTTGCCCTTCTGCTGCCTCCAAACTTCACAACTCTACTTTGTGATCCCCAAACCTAGATGGTTAGAAACAGTACCCACTGACTAACGTCAGTGATGTAAGCTCTCTGTTGATATGAGCCTGCTGCACAGCAATCCCTGCCTGTCTGACTTGTTACTTATGGTCCACTCTTCCCTTTGACTCATTAAATTTTTTGTTATAGTCCTTTGCTTCATTCAGTTGGCTGAGTAAGGCCGTTTGCTCTGCCAGCTCACAGGAATAGTATCCTTGAGACCTGAAAGGAAACTCAGAACTGGAATTTGCTGTTCTGAGTTTATTTGGCTCCTCTGTTTTGCAACTACGCAGTCCAGAGGCACAAGCTGCAACCACCTGTGTACACAGGTGTCTCATGTCACACAGAGCCACGTCAGAGCTGCCCGCAGGTGTGACTCCAGGCACTCTGTGGGATGTGCTTGGTGCTGCCTGTGGCAACAGCTGTGCCCAGGGCTGGCACCCCCATGCTGGGACTTGTATCCATGGATATCCTGGGCTCTTCTGTCACTGCAGCCCGAGTGTGAGCGTGGCGTGGCCTTCCCTGTGCTGTGCCAGAAGGGGCCAGATGCTCCTCAAACACCAGGTTACGCTGGCCCCACACTAAGGGCAGGGTGGGTCCTGGCAACACGATGAGGTCCCATGTGCAGAGGAACACTGCAGCCGCTGTGTGAGACTGCCTCGTCCTGCATGAGCTAACTGGTGGGTCCCTTAACATTTTTTCTTCCCCTGTTTCCAGAACTGAAACCATTGGATTGTAAAGGTTTGTGCTACTTGGGTTTAAGGACAGATGAAGTAACCAATCTGCAGGTACCTACATGTGGAAGGGGTTTGGGCTCTAATTGAACAGATAACATGGCAGTGAGGTCCAGTGCCTGGCAGGTGAAGCAGCTCATCCTCTCTAGAAGTAAGGCATTAGCAGATGAAACTCCTCCATATGCAGGTGGGAAGGGAGTGGAGGGTGCTGCCCAACATGCACCCTGTGAGTGTAGGCTGGTGGACCATCTGCACCCCGTGGCACAAACTGGTTGGTATAATTCAATCTGTTCTGTTCAAAGGGAGAGGACCCGGGAGGAAAATGCCAACAGCCGACTATGGCAACAGGTGAAAAAATCCTACAGAAAATGTTCTGTGGTCCCCTCATACACTTCTCTCTCACTTGCCCACTTATTTTCTTTTTTCATTATAATATTTATTGATTTCCTCATAGATCACTTCAACTCTGCAAAAGCCTGTGCCTCTTCCCCACCAGCACTCCAAACTGCACCTACACTGAAGCAAGTCCACTTGCACAAACACCCAAATGCTAAACAGGGGTGTCTGCTGCTTTGATCACTAGGTCCTTGCTAGCAACACTGGTCTCCCCCATGCTGCCATCCCACAGCACGAGAGGGGACACAGCCCATCCCATCTTAGCTGACAGCTCTGTCTCACTGCATACCGAAACCAGGTGAAGAAAGAATGCTTTTCAGGCAAGTCCATACCCGCTTTAGTGGCAGTCAAGATATGGGAGCGGCAGCAGACAGAAAGAAAAGGAACAAGGTCTCACACCCAGCCTGCACTTGTTACCCCTGAGCCTGTGTTTGTACCCCTCATTACAAAAAGCCCTCTTGTCCAAAGGTGATCCAGAGATCTAAAGCATACTGGACACATACTGCTGCCTACAAATAGGCTGGAATGAGGCTGTGAAGATCTCCCAGGTCTTCCTGAGGGAAGAAAACTGTCTTTCACAGAAGCTAATTCACTTTTGTTAGGAACTCCATGTTCACATTGAATTTGCAATGAGATCCATGACAGAGGTTCCAAGATGTGACTATAATACAGCAAAATAACTAACAACAGTAGCAAATCAGAAAGAAAAGGATGAGACCATTCTCTCAAATTCATCTGCTTAAACCTGTTAAATTTCCATTGTGTTAACTGCAATTTGTTCTCATTGTTTCAAGTCACAGTCTAAGAAACACCACAGCCCTTCCCTCTCAATTACGTTGGAGGAATCAAAGGTCATACTCCTCCATCTCTTCAGTACGTGATTAAACATGTTAGGCTGTTTCCTTCCTACCAACTAAAACTCCTGCAACTCAGAAACCTCTGGATGCCTTCCCCTTCCCACTCCCTCACCGAGACATGTACAAATTGCATAATAGTACACAAATACAGACGCTTTATGGTTTGCAGCACACCTTTCCTCTGGTGGTGTCTGTGTGATGCTTGGTAACCCAAACCTTACAAAGGTTGGTAATACCTACCCTTGAACTAAACACAGTGTTTTGTTTACCTGGTCTTTGAATGAAGTATGTATTTCCAAACCAGGCCAGAAAATACTCAAATTCATAGCCAGATATATGATGATTTTTAAACACAGGCACAGGCAGAGTTAACAGACTGGCAATTTCAGCTGTTAGGGATACTAGCTCAGCAAGGCAGCCAAGCATACACCTATTTTTAATCCCAAATTTAAATCCTAGACTTAAACCTCTGCCTGGAGCTCGACTGCAGGGTTTCCTATCATGTCCTTCATTACCCACGTGGACTTGAGCCAAGGTAAACCTCTCCCAAGTTGATTCTTGGCAGGAAAGGGCATTACAGTAATTAAGTCTGACCTCCTAAAAAGCCATTCAGGAGTTTCACCCAGGGGTTCTCCCATCAGACTAGCGATGGATTACTTTATCTCTCACACATCCCATCACGGCACAGCCCGAGGCCTGCGTGCTCTGGGGCAACCCCCCGGGTCCCGAAGGAACTGCTTCACTCATCAGCTCCCTCGATTCGGAGCAGCGAGGACAGCCGAGAGGCTCCCCGGCTGCCTCATCCCACCCTGACCCTCTCCCCGCTCCAGCGACTGGGGTGCCCCAAGGGAAGGGCCGCCGGCGGTAATGGAAGCAGCACCCACCCACGCACCCGGCAGCGCTACCCCTTTCGCGTCAGGGAAAGCGTTTACGGACGGCCCGGGCCCCCCCGCGGAGGGCAGGGCAGCCTCACACGGCCGGCGTCCCCGCACCCGCCCTGCCCGGCCTCAGGCGGGGCCCGGGCGGGCGCTCCCACAGCCGCGCTAGAGCCACACAACGCAGCCACCGGGGCCGGCC
>VYZV01004726.1:36844-78461 GCA_013401275.1 Pandion haliaetus | reverse complement strand
TTTTTTTTTTTTTTTTTTTTTTTGCTGACAAACCAGTCTGTTCTTAAAGCACGGTAAATTCTTGAAAGATTTAGATCTTTGTTTTCTGTCACTTTTTGTAGTTATGTTTCTAATTTATTTAAGTCCTATTTGTTAATCACAGACAGTTGTTTGTATTTAAAATACCCAGCATAGCACAAGTCATCAGAAAACTAGGTCAGTGGTTCCCAGTGTTTCTGGAGTCAGCTGGGGCCAAAGGGAGGATGCCAGTGTCTACCCAAGGAGGACCACAGCATGGGCTCCACTTTCTGTCTGGACAGCTTGGGTCAGAGGTGCTGGCTGTGTGGCTTCCCTCCAGGCAGAGCCCCTCACTGGAGGGAAACTGGTGGGAGGGCACCAGTAGCTCCCAGTGCCCAAGGAGCCAGGAAGGAGCCTGTGCAGCTCCTCCCAGGGAACGGACTACACAGACTTACACGGGTGTATTGGCAGCTGGGTCCTACTGTTAGAGGATCCTGGTGGATTTTTGTATTGCTGGTTTGTTAAGCAAAACTGAAGCTAGCACTTCAAAATGAAGTCTGCAGTTAGGCTTGATGAGTTTAATGTTGGCTTTAATAGAGTACTCTTCTTCAAAGTTCATACAACTGGGAAGTTAGTTGTCAATTGTTACCTGTGTAGACAGGCATCTCGCACTTCAGGATCCTTTTCTATCCAGCCGTTACAGAGGGAGTCCTAGCGTAGGTGCTTCCATTAACTTTAAACCTTAAAAAGAACACTTTTAGAGTAAGAATAGCAAAGATGTGTGTCAGCTTTCCTTGTTTCTTCAGCTTGACCTCTTAATGCAGCAGAGGTCAGGAAGTTGGTATGATCCTTCCGTCTTCGTATGCAGGCTGTCCAAGCAGGTATCTGGGGTCACGCTTGGTGTGAAACATTCTCTGCTTCCTTTCCCACTTCCCTCCTACACCTTGCTTCTAAACTGGGCTACAAAGTCATGCAGCCCTTTCTTTTGGCACACCCAAAATATGGTTGGGAATGTCTTGTAATGCTATCCATATGTGAAGTGAGGTCTCTGCTACAGCTTTTCATGCAGTATGCTAGAGTATTTTAGTTGTGTCAAGTTAAATGATTGGCAAACACTTTTAAATTAAAAATTACCTCTTACTTTGAGAGGTTAGAAAAAATGTCTTGGTCTCCACAAGAAATGTGGGGCTTATGCTGAGTGAAGCAATTGAAGAATTATTCAGTATTAAGGTGTTGGTCTGTAGGTGTTGGTCTTTTGGATTAGGCTTTCAAAATACAGAGAGGGAAGAAAGACCATCAGTCTTTGGTTTTAGTTTATTCGGTGTGCATTAATGGGAAAATGACAATATATATTAGGATTTAAAGTAAAATACAAATCAATAGACACTAGCTTAGATACTGGAGATAAGACATCAGCTGCTAACTGTAAAACTGATTAACACTCAAGTGTTACTTTCATTTTCATTTGAGCTAACGCTAGTACACAGTCATACATTTTGAACTTGGATTTGCAGTTTATTCAAGTGTCATATTCATTCTTAAGCAGCTTGAGTCCTGAATTCATGCAGCTGTATTATTCCAGTTGCTCAGCTAAGGACAAAGAAACGTATGATCTCAATTCATGTGTGTTTAAAATTAAAGGGGATTTTGTAGAATAGAGCTTAGTCTGAATAAGACTTACTGAAAATGAGAGAATGTTTCTTCTGACTCAACTTTTCAGTCTTGCATATGTTAATTCTAACCTAATTTTTATATTAAGAATACTGGGGAAAAAATAACAGAAGGTTTAGGTTAAAAGCAGTTTGCAATACTATCTTATTTAAGGTGTGCTTGACTCAGCTTGTATCTTCTTCTAGGTACTGGTGGTTCTATACCTACTTCAGATTATTTTCTTTGAGACACAATTATTTGAAGCTTTTTATTGCTTAATTCATTTTCTGAGAGGAGTGAAATCTTGAGATTTCATTTGACAGTAACCAACATAATTTCTAAACTATGCTTTTGTATATATGATGTTCCTTTCAAACAGCAGCATTTCTAAATGAATGCACATTCTCTGAGAATGTTTCCTTTTCCTCAGTTACTCAGCACTGTTACTTACAAACATGCCAGTCAGCAGGCCAATCTATGTGGCAGTACTTGTGCTTCTGTTGTGCAGATCTTACGTTTTCTTGTATGTTCTGAAACGCTTGCCACGATTTAACTTTTCTTTTATCCTTCATAATTGTTTATGTAGGCAGTCGTGGCCAACAAAAATCGATGTACCCCAAGATCTGGAAGATGACCTTACAGCTTCTCCTCTCTCCCATGCAACTGTTCCTCAGTCACCGGCTCGCACGGCTGAGAATGTTCTCAACGGCCACAGAAGCAAGGCCCTTGGCGATTCAGCAAAGAAAGAAGATATCCCTGAATTAGCTGGACCGGCACTTACAGCAGTCCCATCGGTGAGCTTAAAACCCACTACAAGTGGCCGCAAGTGCTTGTTCAGAGTAGAAGAAGATGAAGAGGAGGATGAAGAAGATAAGAAACCTATTTCTCTTTCTACTCAAGTTGTTCTGCGCCGTAAGCCTTCAGTTACAAATCGTCTTACTTCGAGAAAGAGTGCACCAGTCCTCAATCAAATCTTTGAGGAGGGTGAGTCAGATGATGAGTTCGACATGGATGAGAACTTACCCCCAAAGCTCAGCAGGTTAAAAATGAATATTGCTTCACCCAGCACAGTGCATAAACGCTATCACAGGAGGAAAAGCCAGGGCCGGGGCTCTAGTTGCAGTAGCTCAGAAACAAGCGATGACGACTCAGAAAGTAGGAGACGCCTAGACAAAGATAGCGGGTTTACTTACTCCTGGCATAGACGGGATAGCAGCGAAGGGCCACCTGGCAGCCAAGGAGATGGTGGTGGACAAAGCAAACCAAGTAACGGAAACGGAGGGGTAGACAAAACAAGCCCAAGTGATAACAACAAAGGAGGGGGGAGTCCCTCCGGTAGCTCCAGCGGTAGCACCAACAACACTTCAGGTTCCACTCGGAGATGCGCTGGATCCGGGAACTCGATGCAGCTGTCATCTCGAAGTGCAGGGGAACTGGTTGAAAGCCTGAAGTTAATGAGCCTTTGCCTAGGTTCACAGATTCACAGCAGCACTAAATACATTATTGATCCTCAAAACAATCTGTCCTTTTCCAGTGTAAAAGTACAGGAGAAGTCAACGTGGAAAATGTGTATAAGTTCCAGCGGAAGCACAAACCAGGCTTCATCGTTGGGCAACCTAAAGTTTTTTTCTGACCAAATGTCAGACACGGCAAACGAATTGGAACGGATAAAGAACAGGAACTTGAAAAACAATGTGCTACAACTACCTCTCTGTGAAAAGACAATATCTGTGAATATTCAGCGGAACCCAAAGGAGGGGCTGCTGTGTACCTCCAGTCAAACCAGTTGTTGCCATGTCATTTGACAACGACCTGACTTTAATAGCTCGATCTACTTGACGGCATCATTCTTCCTGTTCAGAGCTGTGCACACCTTGTCACAGACCCCCTTTTATTGTCTTAAGATTTTTAAGTGGGCTTTGAGCAGTTATTTATTACACTTTAATTTTGTGTTTGCTTGATGGTATGACAATGCATGGTCTTTGCATGCTGCTAGCCGACATGTTTTTCTTTTTCAACAAAACAGAATATTTTATTGTGTAATTTTTACATTTATAATTTTACTATGGAAGATCTGGATTAAATTAAAATAAATATCTGGATCCTAATGTAAATGGAGCACTTAGAAGTTTCATGTTCTGCACTTAAACTAGAGAGAGAAGCTTTTGTTTGCTTGTGAAATGTTAATTCTTGTTCTGACCTTCTGTGATAACGAAAATACGTGATATGTGGCATACTTCTATGTGTCTGAAACAGAACCAAAGCAATAATGTTTTGATGCTGAAAACTCTTCAGGGAGCTTTCAGATGTTCCAAGGCTTGTACAAAGCAAAGATGCACTGAAAATTAGTGATCTTGAAATATGATTTTAAACCCACACCTGTTTGTCTTAAGCTATGATATGGATAAAGTTGTGGCTCAAAAATCAAACAGAAAAGATCTTGTTTTGCTAGAGGCAGGTTTGGTTTTTTTTGTTTGTTTGTTTGTTTTAAAAAGGCAAGTAGATTTGTAAGGCAGCTTTTTCCCATAGAAATATGTTAATATTACAAGCAGACAATCTTTTTTAATATAACAAAGGTAAATTATTAAGTCTACTTCTGAGTTTTTACATAGTAACTGAAAATAAAGTATTTGTATGAATTACTTTTGTTATTAGTATATCATGACACTTAATATTTTAGGTTTTTACCTTGTAAACCTTCTCCCCTATCCTTTCCTCCCCTCCCTGAGATTTCAAAAGGCAATAAGGGATGGAAAACTTCTAGGTAATTGGATTCAAATGGAAATTGTTACTGTCATTTACATTTTTCTCATTATTACTCTTCTTAAGACTTAAAATACTGCTGTTCCTCACATGTACACCACTTATTTTCCCTCAGTAATAATGCTTTTTCATGAAGTCAATTTAAAATAGCATATAGGAAAGTATTTATTTTACAGCTTTTAGCCTTTGTCGGGTTTCCCATTGCCATGGCAAGGTCTTGATTTTAGAGTATTTCTGTACGAAAGGATACTTTTGACCAGATGAATTAACTTTGTGGAATTTTATTATCTAGAATAAAATATATTGCAGATTCCTAGTTTTGGGAAGGGCAAGAATGTTTTATTTTTTCATGCTGTGCACTGGGTCTTCTAAGCAATGCTAGTGAAACTGGTGGTATGATGTAGCAGCGCCCTGGGCAGACATTGGCTGTCTGGGAGGAGTTTACACTGTTGAGCATCTTGTAACATGTGCAGAATGGTCAAATGCAACGCATTTCACGTCCACCGCAGAGTGCGCGGAGCACCAAAGAACGGCGTTACGCTTGGTCCTAATTCCTTGATGAGAGAGTCTAAATTGCATGGGGTTTCTTACTGGCTAGCCTAGCCAGGGATTTTACATTCTGCTTTCTAAACGAGGCGAAGGGTAAGTAAGTGTTTGACTTCTTTAAGTTTTAAACTCTAGTTGCAGTTTAGTCAGCGTGATACTTATGAATCAAAAGCTACAAGAATAGATGTGTGGGTGAAGCCATAGAACATATTTGATGGAAATTTTTGAGCGGGGATCTTACCAAGGGCCAGAAATGAGACGTGTGGTTCACAGACCACCGGTGAGCGTAACATCCAGGTAGGAGACAAGTTTAAAAAGGGCATTGGCAATAAACTTATTTGTTGCAGCTTTTTTCCAAGTAGTGTAAATACTCTTTCCTGATATTATGTACAGCCTTGGAATGGCACCTTTTAACTAACCCCAGGTGTATTTTGTTTCCAATGTTTTTATATACAACTGTATATATGGTGCTCACTTTAGAACAGCAGTGTTGACCATTTATGCTGCATAGTTGTCTCATAGCCTTATAGTTGTGTGTGGTTGGTTGAACCTTTGGGTGTACAAATGTCAGTCTGAGTGGTGTCCTCTCTCCATCTGTTGACAGGTGAATGATTGTGCATGTGGTGTATGTTGTATTATGTCGTCACGTAAAAGGAAGGGCGAGAATAACCACTACGTTAAGATAATATTGGACCAAACTATTTAGAGCAAGTAAACAGTTTCTTGTACCCTTTAACGTGTCTTTAAAAGTTGCATATAGTTACAGTAGTGTATAAATTAAATATTGTGGAAAAACAATTAGTCTTGTATTTTTCTGTATGTGTGTATATAAATATATATATAAAAAATGTACCTCTAGCAACTTAATCTGTATTTAAGATGTGACAATCTTGACACAGAATTTTAAGAGTAGCAGTATAAATAAACAGAATTAATGAACAGAAATATAAAAATTTTTCACCAAGAAAGAATCCATGCGTGTGTGTTAAGAGGGTACAGAGATATCAGCTGATCTTATTGCTTCCAGCAATGTTTGGCTTTTTCATTGTATAAACATCCATGGTGTGCGACAGAAATGGAAAATCCAGTTAATAAAAGTGGTATCTTGATTGATGCATAACCTATGATTCGCACGTCAATGCGGTTTGTTACTCCTGGAGTTCGCTGTGTAAGGGCGGCACTAGCTCCTGGCCCTGTCCCCACGCTGCAGCGCAGCGGAGGCCGGAGCGTCCGGAGACACGCTCGCTGGGTGTGCGTTCCCCGTGCGTGCTGCAGCCCGCACTGAACAGTAGAACTGCTCCCATTCACGTAGAGCGATAAATTAAAACGGAAAGCAGTAGAAATGTGAGCTCGGTTGCCTTGCAAAAAAATACAGCTTTGTGGGTGGATGGATGGATGTTGATTTGCAGACTTCCAGTCATTTTCTTGCATAGATCACACTTGTTCATTTGGGCTTAAAAGGTGTCATGCTTGGCATTTGCTAGAGTAATAGCTTTTTGTTTAAAGGCTGAGGTTGCTGGTTTTTGGGCAGAACTTAAGCGTAAGTGGTTTAGTGAACTTTACGAGCCGCTGTTCAGCCAGAGAACGCTTTTGGTACACTTGTCCGGTTCACCATCTGAGCAAACCCGGTGCTGTTCTGGCAGCTCTGGAATACAGAACACAACGGGTCTCAACTTCCCAGTTAAAGCATTTGCTGTGCGTGTGCCCAAGGCAGTCAGCCGCGTCTTACCTCGGCCCCACCTCCGTCTGTTACAGTGGTGGGAGGGACACCTCACCCAGCCCTGCTGGAACTCCTGGGGAAAGTAAGGTGCTTTGCTTGTCTCAGGTTTTTCTTGCGAGATGAACTGACTGGTTGCATACCTGTTTGCAAATCTGCATAGGTACACTTGCATTTTGCTGTTGTTCTCGTGAAGGTGGATGTGAGTTAAAGTGTCACCAGTATAGACTGAATGTTTTTCATCCAAACCTAACCCAGTACTATTCTTCTTTGCAATGCACAGTGGGTGATAGTGCTGATGCTAAGGTGGTGTTTGTTGTTTTTTTTTTTTTTTTACTGATACATGTCAGAAGTGGGGAGCAGGGCAGGCTGACTACACCAAAAGATGGGTGCCTTAAGACAAAGCTATTGTCACCCAAACTGCCCAAGATCTAAAACCACAGTGCAAGACACAGCTCTGCACCCTCTGCTTCTGGTTCTGCTGTCAGAGGTAACAGGATCCCAGGAGTTAATGCCCTGCGTTTAGTGCAACAGCTTCACGGAGTGCATCTTACAACTCTGTCCCCCCTTGCAGCATTTAGACTGCCACGTGCTGGAAAACATCTGCTCCTGAACATTTAGTCTAGAAGCACGCATGTCGGTACAGAAGGGAGAGAACAACTGAAATACCGAAGCTGAAACCAAGGCGCGTGCTCTCGCTGCTGTCACTCAAACTGCTGCGCCTTAACGTGTAGCTGGGAGAGTAACACGTCTTAACCGCTATCTTTTTCCCAGCGCACTGTGAAAAGCAGCTCAGGTGGAGGAAGGGTAGCAGCGCCAGCCAGTGCTTCTGGAACACGTTCTGCCCCACCAGCATGCGCACTGGACTGCCCGAGCGCGGGTGGTTTCTGGTACCTTCTCGTGCACGTTACCAGTTTACCCTCAGAGATGTCGCTGGTGACCTGTGGTTGGAGCAGGTCGGCACAACCTTCTGCAGCGATTTAACGCAGAGCCTGTGATTTAACTGCTCACGAAACACGAGCTGTAACCAGCCAGAGATGGTATGGACACGGGGCCTTTGGCACACTTACAGGGACTAATGGCACTTAGCAGGTTCTGTAATTATACGCAATTAATGTTTGATTACTTTATGATTGGCTAGTTGTACGAAGCTGTACCCACAGGCTTTTGCAGCTGGGACCTTGCCATTGCTGGTGAGCTTCCCAGTGCCGGTTAACGCGCAATGGGGTAGAAGCAGTAGCAGGCAAGGAGCGGCCGAGGAACGGGGCGGGGGCTGTGACCATGCCTGAGCGAGAAACATGCCTGGTACTACCCTCCTCTCTTTTTTTTAAGATGACAATGCCAAGCAATAACATCTCGCTACCCACCAGTCAGATTTGTTTTTAGATCAATTTTTTCATTAGCTAATAAAGAAATGGGCTAGCCAGCTATAGAGAAATCCCAGCTGGCAATAAACCGAGAACAGGGGCAGCCTGGCGTGTCCCAAACATGAGAGACAGCTGAGCCACCCCGACAGCCTTTCCCATGGTTAAGTTTATGTGTGTGGCTGAATCAGAACAGATCTGTCTGTTACCAATTCCAGATTATGGCTTGCTTTCAGCAAAAGGTGTTTGAGTAATAACACCTTGACGTGACTGTACTTGGGAAAGCGTAACAGTGACTCACTCATTTAGTTGCCCACGGCCTGAGGCCAGCGAGGCTCCCTCACTGAAGTCACGTCGGTACAGCGGTTCGAGGGCCAGCCGGGGCACCCTTCCCCAGCGCCATGTCTCCGTAGCTGTCTTAGCCTGCTCCTGCTCCTCTCCTGAGGCAGAGGCTCTGGCTATTTTTTTTTTTTTTCCCGAGCTTACAATTGTGATTACTTGTAACAACTTGACTCAGTTTGGCCTATCTGTGTGTATTACAAATGACATCAATTTCTAGAAGTCAAGAACCCTGAATTAGTGACAAAGTGAAGTCTATTATACTGGGGGAAAAAAAAGGATGATTTCTATTTACTCTCCCAGATTGTATGTCATATGAAAAATGCAAGTTTAGAGGACTTGAAAAGCATGGGGTTTTTGTAAGGACGTCACTAGGCTCTCAGACATGTCACGTCAGATCTCCTTAGCAATTAATTTCAGCAACCCCTTGTGTAACTTCTTCCCCCTCACTACTCTCTCTTGAGAAATACAGGGCTAGGGGAGGCAGGAGCGAAGGATCTGTCTTTCCCTCGGGGCTCTTATGTGCCGCACGCACTCACTCAGCTTCAGTGCCTGAGGCCTGGGAGAGGTTCGGCTCAGCGCCGCAGACCCGGGAGCTAGCAGGAAGGGCTGACGGGCTCTCTTACACCGTGCCCACGATCGCCCTCATCACATCAGTGATGACAGATGCCATCAGCACTGTGTTTTATATCAAGCAGCGGGGTGCAGAGAGATCCCTCCTCTCTAAGGGCATCAGTCTTCGGGGCTGACACGTGAGTCACCAGGCTCTGCTGTCAGCTCCAGCCTGATGCTGGCACTTACCCCTCCAACTCCTGGATGAGGCATGGATGGGAGAGCTTTCCTGAAGAAAGCACAGGGTGGTAGTAGGCATGGTTCCCACCAGCTTTGCTTATTTAAGTAAAGAAGTAGACTCTCAATCAGTGCAAGTCCTCCTGAATGAGATTCGAGGTCGATTCCCCCGGCTTGAGGTAGGCAAAACCACCCAGAATTGCTTGCCTGCTTACAGAGGAACCTTTCCTCATGTAATGATTCCAGTGTTTTCCTCTTCCACTGTCCTTAAGTTCATGGGAGCTGATGCAGTCCGGCAAGTACAGTAGAGATCCTGAGTCAGCGGATCCCTCTGGGCCACACAACTAGACCTGTGGCTCACAACGTACCTGATGAGAGAACTTTTGTATTACCAGTAAATTACTCATGACTGGCCTTTTCCTTAAAAACAGTTCTCTGGGTTGTTACTGCTGCTGCTAAGGTGACGTGCAAAATTCAAGCCTTAGATAGGTACAGGCTACTCCCACACAATTGCGTTCCCAAACAGGATGCCTCCAGCCCCATCCTAGGTTCCTCCCTAAAGCTTGAGACCAGAGATGAACTTTATTTCTTCGGCTTGGGCGCTGCAAGAACTGCCGCACCCAAGGCTGTTTGCCTGCACTCCTGAAAGGCCCAGAGCCAAGGCGGTCTCTGTGAGGTCTAAGGGTCTCTAGCTGGGTAATGGACCATGCCATGAACCTCCAGCGATGGACTCGCTGCCCGCAGCGGGGGCGCAGGCAGAGCGTAAGCTTTACGTTCATAAACCAGCCCCTTCGCGCTTTCTGCAACCCCTGCATGAACCCACCACTGTTTGCCTGAAGGGCCCGAGCTGCAGCTTCAGCTATCGCTGTACGCAAACTGCTCGATGACCCCAAGGAAGGAGACAGAAGGCACTTACCGGGAACCAGACACCCTCTGATCTAAGGCGGCTTCGTTTCCTTTCACTTCGGTGCACTTGCCCCTTTCCCCTGTAGCCCACTGTGCCCTTCTCAATTGCACGTTGAGAAAACCGGATCAATGGCCTTGTATGTATGTCAGCTCTGCGCCAGGGGGGTGGCCTGAGCACGATGGGAAAATAAAGTCTCCACTCCCGTGTGCCTTGGGGATGCGGTTACCCAGACTAGGAACAGACACAGAGATTACACAGCTTGTGAAGGGCAGTTACTGGTCAGTATCTTGTTTATTCTCGTATTTTCATCTGACAACAGATTTTTGTCAGTAAGCTTCATCCCTAGCATCCCACAATTTTTACAGATGCACCTACAGCAGAAAGAAAACAATACAAAGACATTCAGAAGCTCAGAAGCATAGACAGAAACATTTTTTCTCTCACATCAGAAACGAAAATAGATGACATCATGAATGTAAAAAAACAAAACCAAACCCCAATATTAAACCAGTATGTTTGAAAGACAGCATACCCCCCAGTAAAAGGACAAAGAACAGCATACAGAGGAATAAGAGCTAAATTTCAGTCCAGTGACAAAAATATTTACAGGTAACATTTCTCAGCAAGCTAAAGTGTATGCTCTTTAGAGAGTGTTTCTGTCCTATCATGACTATGTAGCATCTGTCATGCTAAAACAAGAGTTGTCCCAGTATCTAGAACAAACTCTAATCCCTATAAAACACAGGATTCCCATACTTCTTACTCACACTATGGAAGGTCTTAATTCCTCCATACCTACTAGCTTTAGGTGGAGAATCCATCTAAGAACAGTATTATCCCCATTTACAGGTAAGGAAACCAAGCAGAAGTGAAAGATTTGCCCAAGGCCAGGGCAACAGCTAATGTTACTTATGTCACCGGGTACTTAAACTTACTAGAGATTTTCCTGTTACAGCTACAGGAAACAGGAGAATGAAAGTACGACAAGGACAACCACAATGTCAGCTTTGCAAAAGTCTTGTTTTTTTTCACACGATCACAGTTGAGACACAACTCAATTCCTTCTCTAACCATTATTCCAGACACCTGACACAGCTGCCATCAGCAAAACACACCAACTTTAACCCATAAACCAGCACAAATCAGCAGACCAGCAGAATCCCTTCAAAATGGCAGTGACAAGCTCACAAGAACATATTCCACCAGGAACCTCTCCCACAGGTTTTTCTTCTGAACTGTTCACTCAAAACTAGGCAGCACGAGTAAAACTTAAAACAAACGGGAGCTACTTCAGATCAAAGTGGGCAAGAAACTGCAAAGCTGGGGAGCTTTCCTGGAGAACTTGCTGGTCCCCTCCTCAAAAAAGCTTCGGTTTTGGACTCTCTAGAGCGCCATAGGGAGACAGACATGCTCCCCTCAGAGATCCCTGCTGGTTGCTCAGGGCAGAGCTTTTGCAGCCACAACCCTGCAACCGCCTCAGGAACAGGCTGTGAAACAGCAGCAGCCTGTGAGATACCCCTGAAATAGCAGCAGCGTGGGGGACGCACAGTGGGAGAAACAAGAACAGAGACAGCAGCTGTAGCACGGTTTTGCTCCTCTTCCCAAGGGAACAGAGTCGTTTCTTACTGGGTCACGCTCGCAGAGTCTGAGAAATGCTAATTTTAAATTCCAGGCAGAATACATTATTTTGGCTTAGTTCTATTACTCTGCTGTGGGGGCCCTGTGGCAGAAATCTGAAATTTGCAAAGTAGGCAAATACCTTCATTATTTTAATAGCAGATTTTTCCAAACAGAATTCCAGCAAGTATCACGTATAGGTAAGTTTTATCTACCAAAGATGAAGGTCACAGCAGGAGAAAATAAACTGTCTCAATGTCACAGGAACAAACACTGTAGATTTTGGTCCTACTACTGTCAGAAAACAATGAAACATTCCTACCTTTTGTGAAATGCAAGAAAAAAAATCAGATATTCACTACATACATGAGTACCGGTATATCAACTATCAAGTTTAATTGATCTGTTACTATCAGTTCATTTAACCAGAAGATCCATTTATACAATACTGCAGTTCGAGATCCAAGGAAGTGATACCAAAATCTAATGTAAATTAAAAAATAAATACACTTCATAAATTACTGTTCAGCAATCTGTCTCCTACTGAATGCTTTTTACGCAGCTTTTGAACAGATTTTAGCTAGGGCTTATTTAGATAACTAGCACACAGGCGTATATAATGCATACTTCATAGCATTTATGTTCAACTAGTTCTCAGATCATATAGGGAACAACCATGTACTTCATTACGCAACCCCAAAAATACTTTAATTAATTTGCTATGTGCAAAGAGTGGCTAATATGCAAGTCTTTGAAATAATACAGGACTGATTAGCTATTGTAATAAAGGAACAAAAGGGCCAATAACCCCAAAGGGGATGGTACACTGTGAATTAAATACCAGGCTACCTTCTATTTTTTTCTTTAACAAAGTTGGAGCTGAAAACTCTTGTTAGCTTCTGGATGCTTACTCACAGGATCTGTTTTCAATCACTTGCAGCACGGTGAGTCTGGCAGATTTCAACCAGAGCTAGCATAAGCTGGAGTGTTATTTGGTGTTAACTGCATAAACAGTTGCATATAAGAAACAAAGAGAGCAGGAGAAAAATATCTTTTTTACAGCATCAGGCAAAGAATATTTACCAAGTATCATATAAGCAGGTGCCACCTACTGCATCGATGGTAGAGTGCACACTCTGAGAGCTACACATCATCATAAACAAACTCTCAAGAAGCACCCGCATTCACATGTGACTGCTTTAGTCATCCTCATTCCTTCATGTTTACTCCTTCAGTGATTCAGTCGCAAGCTTCATTTGCTGTGAGAGAAGGGAAAAAAGAACAGGTACGCTAAGTGCAGCGGTAGCATGATGAATTAACACAAAACACCAAAATCTGAAAGGACGACACTTCTGAATCTGAGTAATAAAACAACACAAAAAATTAACTTGGGCTTTGGTAGTTAAAAACAAAAACGCAAGTGTTATGCCTGACTTTTACAAATGACACAGTTTTAACAGAGGTATTGCTTTTCCCACCAAAAGACTCAGCAAATGACGATGCAATTTGTATGTTATTTAATTCTTTTCGTGACTAATAATGCCTTACGCTGAAATTACCGGGCCCAACAGATACAGAAGAAACCCCTTCTGCCTCAGACTTGTGACCAGGGGGAACTGCTGTAAGAACGGCAAAATGAAAAGCCAGGGGAAATTACTGTTGTATTGGAACTGTCTTCTGCCACTCCTAGGCAATAACTGTGCTCGTGACAGTGCACTGTGTAAGCTGGCATCGCCACCACTGCTCCTGGAAATCCCCGACCCCTGTATCTCTGGTCATGCCTGTGAGCAGGGTAACTGGCAGTCACTGATCTCTTCTCAGGCAGCACTGGCTGTTACCTAAAGCAATGGCAGTAAGCACAGACAGGTACAGCTGATGGGCTTCGCTGGAAATCCGCTCTTCCATTTAGGAAGGCATCAATACCAGGCTGGAATTAAGAATCCTACCTCTGAATCGCAGATTTATTTATTAAAATACAGGATAATTCTTTGAGATAACTTCAGATAAGCAAAATGCTCACCACAGTGGAGGACTGTGGTATCAGAATCTCAGCCACAAAGGGAATTTAAAAAAGATTTTTAATTATTCCTTGCCACAGCAGATATTCCTTCTGAAGACACAAATGCAATCTGGTTAGTCCGCGGGACAATCTACCTACTGGCCAAGTGGTATGCACATCTGAAAGGTACGTTCTTTACAGATGTAGTATTTTAGTTCACTGTAAAGTCTTTGATACTGTAGAGGGTTTTTTTATTTTTAGAAAAATCATAGAAGTCATTTACCCTTAAACATTTAACTTTTTAAGGGATCCTAAAAGGTCAATGAACTACTGATACAATGCTGCCCCAATTTCCCATTGCACGAACGTTAAGCTGTAACTGTTATTCAGAACTTCTGTATTGCCCTTTTTTTTTTTTGCTGTTGAATTGAACGAAAACATCCTGCGATATAAGAGAGAGGTAGCAGACTGCTATGGTGATATGTGTTATTTCCAATCCTGTTGTTAACCATTTTTGTTTTCATTATCTTAGGATGTCACCAGAGAGATCCCGGTGTGAAACCAGAATAACAATTCCAGGCGTTGAAAATATCTATTGAGTAAGAGAAACCAGAGCCACTCTTTGAAGCTTCCCGTTAAAGAGGGTATTTCATAATAGAGAATTTGCAGAGAGCGCAGAGTTTAAACTGTGCCAAAGGCATCTCTCGCACATCACCTGGGGTTATCAGCTAAGGGTCTTACGAAGTCTGGAAGGCTGGAAACCACCCTCATACACTAAGAAATAATCACAGAGACCTAAGTCCCCAAAGAAGACGACCAAGAGACAACAGTGCAAGGAAGGAGACTAGATGGAGACCAGCCCAAAGGACAGGGTGAGGAGCAAAGGTAAGGAGATGCACAGCACTGCTGGAATTCAGGAGGCCTTAGGCTGGTGTCTAGCATGACTGCCACCTTCGAGGCAATTTGGCAGACAAGGAAAGAAAAGAGCTGAACATGAAAAATGCGAGTGATCACATGAAGAAATTATTTTATGCAGCTTCCAACTCCTAAGCAGCTGTGTAGTTTCCGTATCATCCATCCAGTGGGTGCTATGGACACATGCTTAAGTTTCTTAAAGTTCTTTCTTTTATGCATGTGTTTGATTTGATACAAATGGCCCAGTACATACCTAATACTACTACTAATAAATTACTAATAAATACCTAATAATGCTATAAAAAAAAATTGGAAAAGGGAAAACTGCAAATACAATGGACACTTTCATTCAATTTCTACCCTGTAACATAAACATGTCAGATTGCTTTAATGCAGCACCTTCTAACTTCCCTTTGCTGCTAGCCTGTGCCTGAACCCATTCCAAAACACTACTCCGCATGATAAACCCCACCTCCAACAACATTTCTTTACCATTTTTATCTGTATTGCCATGCCATCTATAAGGGAAGTAAAACTAGTTTGCGATACAAATATTTATATGGTTCTCCATAGCAACAGTGCAGAAAAAAAGCCATAGCTAATTGCTGGAATACAGATTCCTCTTCTGCATCCTGATTCGCTTATTTAAATAAATGTCTCTATAAAACTACAGCATCTTGATTAAAGTGACTTCTACCCCTACTGTAAAAACATTAAAAAGATACAGCAGACAGCAACTTAATTCAGTTCAGGATTCATCAAATTCAAACCTTATTCTCTTATTTTAGAATGATTTTCTTAAATTCTGAGCATTGTTGTAATTATACAGGGATTGATGAGGAATGTAGAAAACTGGAAAGGTATTTTTACTCTCTGATTTCTGCAGGGCTTGCCGAAGTCTGGAAGAAAAGCAAGCACATGACTAATAACGGTGACTGGATGGTAATCTGTCCAAAAATTCTGTACAAGCAGGGCTACTGTCATTTATTTTTGAAGGCCCTCCTAATTTTAACTGAGCTAAGCTTAGGCTAGTATTCTCTTATGCTGGCAATCTTATGCTGGTATATTTAAAATATATGACGAACAAGCAAATTTCCCAGCTTCTTCAGTGGGCCAGTGAGTAGAAAAACCTCTTAAAATAGCTGCACATGCTGCCATGGTACACGCAGCCTGGGCAAAACCAGTCCAAATGCAGTCACGCACGTATTTCAGGAAATGAATCATAAGCAATGCAAGAATCCCAAGAGCTGCATGTTGCATTTCTTCTTTATCACTTCTAATACCAAAACATATTTTGCAGTACCTGGCAGCACCAGGCTCCCCTAAGAGCTATCACTTTGGCAAGCAACATGTGGTGGCATCATTAGACAGTGAAATTCTTTGCCAAGTTCAGGCTGAAGAATTTTTAAATTGTCTTTTACTGTGAAAGGAAATGTTCCTTTTTACTGGGAAAATATTCCCCTAGGACAACCTATGGGAAAGGGAGTGTTATTTTTTTTCTGATACTGACAAAAGGAACTGACAAGGTACATTTTAAGATCACCCTTCCCCTGATGGCCCCAACAGGCTCACTGACAAACCTGTGGGACTGAGTTAACTACTCTTCCATCAAAAAGACACTTCTTTGTAAGTTTTAAGTAGTATTTTAAAAATATAGAAAAAGAGGTATTGAAAACTTCTCAATCTACTTTTCAAACTTACTAGATGCCTAATGACAAATAAAAACAATCCTCAGTTGAGGGTAGTAAAAGCCTCTGTAAACTAACCTGGGGCATAGCTGAGAAATGAGTTGGCCGAAGAAACCATTCTTCATTTATTATCAGCTGAGGGTTACTAGTGAAAGGCTTATGCTTCTGTTTTGCAAAAGAGGGGGCTGGTGCATGACAACTGATCATACAGTCCTGCTCCCTAACAAGCTAGGCCTGGCTCTGCGCAGCACTTGGGATCACGTCTCTCTCCAGCTGTGTGGCTGTACCAACTCAATGGTGTGTTTTACGCAGCACACTTAGCAACAGCAACCTATGCATGCGATACGTAAGTGAAGCATGTTTAAACTAATATTAGTTTACAATAGTGGGGCTACAGTGTAGTCTATTCTAAAATTCTACTGTTACAAATTGCCCTAAATGTTTATCTGCTGTAATTCAATAGATTCGCTATTTCCATTTTATTAAGTTTAAATTTCTTTGTAAAGCACACATAATATAATTAGACAGTACTTTCAGTAGAAATAGCAAAAATTCTTCAATGAGGTTTACAAATAGGCTTTACCAATTAATTAGATTTCACTACATTTCAACATTAAATTTTCTAAAAGCAATTTAATAAAACATAACAGATACTTCCACAACACAAATACAGTTGCATAGCAAGCCTGGAAATCAGGCTACTTCCTTTGTGCGTTCACAACCAGAAACACCAATTTTAGTACACAGGGTATGGACTGTAGTTATCAACAACTGGTAACTTTCCAGTTAAAGGGTCTATGGAAGTCTGGTCTCGTGATTTAGTGCTACGAACAATGCTACGTAATACATGCAAGTAAAAGAAACAGCTACAAACACTAACTAACAGAAATGCATGGTAACACCACAGACCTCGACTAAAGCAAAACCAGCTGAGTTGCCAAGGGATTTACCACTAGCAGCGCTAGGGCTTTGTTCAAGCCACAGCCTCACTGGAAATCCAGGTCCCTTCTGCGTGGCAAGAGGAGAACCGTGGCCCACCTTCATTTTCAAACCCTCTGCACAGAGCTTACTGATGACGAGATGCTTTGCACCTTGCTCTGCGCAGTAGGGCTGCTTTGAGCAAGGACACGGTATGTCCTGGCATGGAGTTTCATTCTGCCCCTGTGGCTGAGAAGCACACACTGCCTTTCCCAACCCCTACCTTGCAAATCCATCTGTGACCTTCTTTCTGTACGGGAGGATGACAGAGATAACCCAGCATTTTTGCTGTTACCAGTGCTCATTTCACACACACTCATAATCTAATCCAACACTCTCAGCTTTCCTATACGGCTTCTACGGGACAGCCAACATTTATCAGGCTAACAGTCTTTGCATTCCTCACTTCTGGTTGTCTGTTTAATGTTGATTTCTTGCACTTGCTGAGCTCTGCACTGAATGCTTAGAACACTGTTATTTTCCAGTTATGCTTGGTCCTCGGTAAGCCAGCCTCTAACTACTCTTAATTTTACCACTGTGTGTGTTAACACCAACTGACAATTCAACCACAACCTGAGGAAAGCAATTTTAAAAAATAGAAAGCATTCAAAAGTGAGAATCAATGAAACCAGGAGTTAATGACGTACTGGTTCGGTGCTTTTCCATATGCATACTCAATGTACACATATGTCTGTATATACAATGAACAGACATGTAAATAGCCGTACAGTTAAAGACAAGAAGACATGAAGGCAGATGTTTCTAATCAGCAATTCCATCTTCTGCTTTTCCTGTATTTACCACATAGAATGGCTCATTAGCAGTTTACTGCTTAAAGAAACCATAGTGTTACACAGTATCTTTCCCACTTTCTCAAATTAATTATAATACGAAAACATGATGGATAGATATTAAAATTATTCTTTCCTAATGGTGTACAGTCACAGCAAAAGTAGTTTTTTGGGCCTTGAGCTGTTTGCTGACAACTCTGAGAACTGTATCAGCTTACTCTGTAAGTACCAGCCGGTTACAGAAGAGGCAAGTTAACATCCACTTCAAAACTCAGTAAGCCTCTTCCACACCCAATATTTTATTCTGTGTGAAAGTGCAAAAACTTATTTAATGGAGTATTTTTCTCGCTGATTATAATGGTGGAAATTTGTGGTAACTTCCTATCTAGAACTACAAACCTTCCCTCAAAGTTTTTGCATGTGGTGTTGAACACTCTCTGCAGGGAACGGAGCTTAAGGACTTCGGGTTTGGGGTAACTTTTAAGCCTCATTTCTACCTCTGACCACCAGTTTTTCAGCAACCTCTTAGTTGCCATAGCTGGAGATAATAACTGATGCCTGTTTACAGTAGCAATAAACAGCTTCTATACTAGTTATACTCCTGTTTATAAATCCCAGGACTTCTGTGTTATACCACACAGCCACAGTGTAACACTGAATGCTTACTTTCAGTAAGTCATCCAGTACAACCTGTAAATCTTTTGGAAGGCTACTGATTTCCAGAATACATCTTCCCCCCACTTAAGTAATATGATAAAAGACTTGTAGGAATAATTTCACAACTTCCTTATTTACCAGAGCCAAGACCAATGGCCCTGTGATGCTGCAGACCAGTGAAAACAACTCTCTATAAAGAAAAGCCATATATGAGCAATTAAACAGCCAAAATACAGATTTTTGATGAGCAGAAGAATTTTAAATGGAAGATAGGTAACAAAGAAACAAATGCTGAATTGTGCAGCTCTCATGAGAACAACTCTGTAAGCAGTTACAATAATTTAACCTTTTGAGGACTGAAATGTTACCAAGCACTGCACCTATTATTCTCCTTACCTCTAGGCTGCATCTAGAATATTGTGTCTAGTTTGGGGCCCTCCAACGTAAGAATACCGATCACCTTCACCAAGTCTAGCCATGGGACACAAGATGGGCAGGGAGTTGATGCACATGCCCTGTGAGAAAAGGCTGAGACACCTGCCAATATCTACACGGAGGTTTGCAAGGAGATGGAGCCAGGCTCTTTGCTGAGGTGCACAGCAGGAGAACAAGAAACAAAGTGGTCATAAAGAAATAAGCAAAAGAAAAGAAAAGAAAAGAAAATTTCACTGCAAGGATAACTAAGCACTGCAGCAGAGGCCCAGGGAGGTTTTGCAGTCTCTGTCCTTGGGAGATTTTCAAGACCCAAATGGAAAAAGCCCCCAGCAACCTGGTCTGAATTTGCTGGTGACCCTGCTTTGAGCACGGAGTTGGACTAGAGACCTTCTGAGGACCCTTCCAGGCTGAGAGATTTTTAGAGTTGTTCCTACAGGAATTGTGACAGAGAAGTTTGCCTCGACTCTACAGATCTGGAGTAGGAATCCGCTACAACAAATAGCAGATAACAGCAAACAAGTAAGTCCCTTCTTTCCTTTCTTGTATGCCTAATTCATGACAGAATACCAAGTACAAAAGGTAGCGTTAATGAAACACTAAGTTTGCAAAATTAGTAAGTGCAGAGTCAGGGAAACTTGCAGAATCACGTAATATGTGCCTTGGAATATTGGGCCTGATGAATAGCGCTGTGAGCCATAGCAGACAAAGCAACCCCATTCGTAGTAGATTTTTTCCAAGATTTTTTTCTGATCTACTTTATATTGACTCGTGATTTAAATTGCAAAGTATTAATTAATACTCATTACAACATTCTTACAGTATTAGTCACTTTGCTGAACCTTATTTTAGTTCAGTAGATAGTACAGAAATGTAGAAATAATAGAAGCCACATTAGATAGTATCACAGCATTTTCTTCATAAGTATAGCTTATGTATTCCAACCCTCAGAACGTTTAAATTATTTATCTTGTTTCAGTTCATACTTTCTAAAATTCACTTCTTTCACTGTAACTGACCATGTAGTTGCAAAGTGAAAGATAAATATGTAACACTAAACAATATGTCAGAACACCTAACGAAGAGCATGTGCTCTAACCGCACTCACACGATGCCAGACCAGCCTAGCAGATGCTCTCCCCTTCAGCTTATGCAATTAGCTCTCATCCAATAAGCAGCCAGTCAATAGATTTTGGAGTCAGAAACTATTGACCAGCTATGAAAGCAATGATGCAAAAATATCCAAAGTGACATGACCTTGATCACATCTCGGAGCAGAGGGGGAAGACTGCAGAGTCCTTCCAGATCTGTGCCTGTCAGTCATGTGTTTCTTTAGTTTTGTGACCTGGGTCAAACAGACTTCACTACAGTTTAAGGGTGCAGTTTGTCCCTACATTAATAGCACACCAACAATGTTTCAGCGATTTCAGGGTGAGCTATGATAAAATTCATTTTTTCAGGAGCTTTGAATAATGTTAATTACCAGTTTTTCAGTTACTAGTTACAATCAAGAGAAAATGGGTAAAACAAACCATTCCTCCTCTCTGAAGTTTAACAAGCTTATACACTAAGCAGGATGCCCCTGAGCAGGCACTTACCCTTCAGAAGAGAAATACTCAGCACTTTGAGAGTTTAAATAGGTGTCTGGACACAAAGCCCTAATATATAGATATGGATATGCCTGACACTGAAGCGAGCGTAACTGCAGACATAGCTGAGTTAGCCTTATACCAACTGTAATAGCGGTAACAGCCTGGCTAAGAACCAGGTTGCTCAGTATATGCTAATTTACTCGTTAAGCTCACATGTTTTGCACTCACCTTGCCTCATGATGCAGGAGGCACAGCTGAGAAATAGCAAAACAGCATCTGAAAAAATGCCCGCACCAGTGGCAAAGGACTCGAAGGTGGCACTGCAGTGAGGTGGCCAACAGTCGGTGACACCGCAGTGAGATGGCCAACAGTCCTTCCTTCACACTTTTGCTTGAATGATAACGTGCTCAGGTGACATCAAAATACACAGCTCACTACAGCTTCTGACAGAATGTATGTTTCAGTCTAACACTTTAAAGACCAGCAAAGCTATGTGAGCTCTGTGCTTCCAGTTTTTCCAATTTACGACTGGAAGGGACCTGCTGGGTTATAGACACAAGCCTCCCTTGAGTGCATAAACCCACGCAGTAGTAGAGGTTTAGCCCCGAGGACACCACACAACATCTATTCCAGTATTACACATGCCAAAACCCACACAGTCTTTGCCAACATCCTTTAACAAACTCTATTGTATGAAAGGCAAAAGACTAGTTTAAACTACTTAAAGCCACAAAAAGAACAGAGGAAAAATGAAAGAGCATGAACACATCTCCTTGTAATTCGTGCAACAGCAGGATGCAGACTGTGTGAAAAGCAGAGATGGTCTCTCAAAGCAAATTATGCTCAACCCTCAGAAGAAGACAAAAGAAATACTCCGTAATGCCATTACTTTCTGGCCACAGATTTGGCCATCACCAGAACCCAGGCACCCAAAGCACTAGTGCCCTGTCCACCTTCTGCTCTGCCAGCTGACACATAGGCATGCCTAACCCCAGCCCAAGCCCAGCTGGCCTGAGTTACAACCTGGGCTCACATTTCTTTCCAGATTTGTTAATTTGTGGAGCTGCACAGAGCCCTACTTGGTTTCCAAAAAACGAGTAATAACAACAAAAAAAGGTTACTCCTCTACGCAGGTAATTAATTAGGTAATCTAGACTGGACTCCAGATATGAAACTAAGAACCCAACTTCAGGCACTATTTTTGGAAATTTCTATCTGTGACATAAATCTGATATAAAAAGCAGATAAACACAGGGAGCGCGTAGCTGTGCTCTGTCTTGCTACCACACACCAGCCACAATGCTACAAGGACAGAATTCCCCCATTTCTTGCAGCAGGCAAGAAACTTCAGCCTGACAAATACGTCAGATGACAGCAGAGAAACCAAACAACCGAACAGCGTAAGCAGAAAATATTAAAATATACTTGAAGTATAAACCACATGTTTAGAAATTAGACTTCCACACTAAGTGCTGGGCAGACATGGAGCAAAAGCAACTGCTCTTTTGAAGGAGTTTTTCCTACGAAGGAATTTGCCTCTCCGTTTATCTGCCATATCAGCATGGAAAATGAGTTTAATTCTAAAGTTCACTGCAGTAAAGTAGGAAAAACTATTCAATGTTTAAGTTATTGTTGAAGAACAACTGGTCTCAATTCTACTCAAGAGTTTAATAGGCAAGGAATCCAAAACCAGCAACAGAAGGGACCTGCCAGTCATCTTACTTGTCTTCCTCCCCCGGAGAGGCTCTCCTGCCCCAAGTACTTGTCCTTACAATGTAATTTCCAGTAATATTTTCATTCTTGTCTTTATCTTCAGAGACAGGCTTTCTTCTACTTCTGGGGGGGGCTCTGCTATTGCCTATTCACAGCCCAGTGAAAAATAATCAAGATGGAGCTGGTAACCAATTGCTAGTTACAGTAATTTTATAAATATCCTGAAGGAATCAGTTGTACCAATTTTAAAGCGTATCAAAGGTCCTTTTGCAAATACTTTCAGAATGGCAACGGCACCACTGACAGAATTAGTTCTTCCACCAAAGGCACTTGTGACAAGGCAAATAAATTCCCCTTCTGCCAAGTACCCTGCTCCTCGGGAAGACCATGCACACATGAAAAAAGAGGCAACTTGTTTTCACTTAGTTAAACACTGGGCTGAGCGTAAGTATTGATCAGTTACAGGTATTGATCTGCTTTTAAAAATATATTTAAGTCGATATCTATCTGATCATATAAAGTCATATACCTATTCAGATAAAGTCAATTACTCAAATTAGTTATGGTGGATTTATGGTTTGACCTGGCTCAGAAAATTCTTGAACTAAGCACAGGCAGAAGATGGGAAAATAATATGGGAAATACATGTTAGCCCTGCTCTCTGCTCTATCCTAGACACCTGCTTATGGCCACTTTGAGGCCTGGGCTAGAGAAACCCTTGATCTCACAACCGCTATGCAGATATACACACATACACAAAGGACACATACAGCTTATTAAACTTGCCATTTCCATTTAATATCCATAACTGGATACAAAGCATTACTCTTAGAGAACTACAAAAGATTGTCTAATAAGCATGTAGGAGAGTCAGAATAAACTTTGAATTAGCTAATTATCTTGCACAGGTATTTTGAAAATGAGTAAAAGGTTGGTTTGGTACTTTGTAACTCTGTGTTTCTTCAAAATAAGTAAGATTTTAACAGCTGACATAGTCCTAAATTATAGGTATAACAATAATTATAAATTAACTCTGCTATGCCTGTAGTAATTTTAAAGAACCCAGCGAAGGGTAAAGGTCTGGTTTCCTTGAAGGCAATGGCAAAGTTCTCGTTTACTTTAGTGAAGCCAGACTTACCCTTTACATGCTTCCTAGGTTACGAATGAACAAAAGGCTTTTCCTTTTTCCCAACAAATTAGTGGGAAGAAAACCTCTCTGCTACAGGTTGTTTACTGCATTTGTTCAGAAATGGAGATGTAGTGCCCGACTGGTAAAGCTCCTGTCCGTCTGTCTGCTTTTTTATTAGAACAACAAAGTACTCCTGTGCTAACCAATGCGCTGCTGTACTCATCAGCACTGCCGTGCCGTAGGTGCTCTTCCTTCATAGTCCACTATTCAGAGCTATCTGTATTGTTGTCAGAGACCCTAACAATTTTTTGTGGTTTTCTGCCTCTAATACTATCAGCAAGTTCTTTACATAGATATATGAAACTATTTTGTAATAAAGAGCAAGATATGGAAAATTAAAGCTTTATAATAGCTACTATTTTCAGGCTGAAGAGATACGAATTTTTAAGCAGCTTTGTAACATGAAGACAACAATCTGTAGATATACTGAATATTAGCTTGTTCGTTCTTTCTGAGATCTGCTTTAGTGCCTTGGAATACTCTACACTACATAAATGAGCAATTATAGAAAAAGATTTTAGGATGAGGTTTAGATTGGAAAAAATGTAGAAATTATTTCTGACTACTTCATTTTGTTATTTTCAAGCCTTGCCAACCCTGTAATCCCAGTTTCTCTCCGTTAACTTAAATTCTGGGCAAAACAATCCATAAAGGCATAAGCAGATTACTTGTATTATATAAAATACATGTATATTTGTAAGAATTGGTTTTAGTAACACTGTAATTTTTAGGTTTAGAACTTCATACAAAAACTGTTACCTTCTAAACAAAACTTGAATAATTGCAAAAAAGGGTAAGCACACTGAAATGATTCTTTTACTTTTTCAGCATGAGCCTTGTACCTCTGCAGCCTTTCCGTGCACAGAGTAAGTCAATTTTCATACGCCTTGGTAACACTCCTCCTTATTTTTTCTCCTTTTTCATTTCTGTCAAGTACTTTTGCTTTCTTTATTAAAGCATTTTACTTCCTTATTTATTCCTTGCTGATTCCCTGTCCTGTGTTCTACTGTCCTAGTTCAACTCTCTCCTTTAGATTTTTACTTCCAATTTCTTCAAACCGAGAAATTATTCCCTTCTGCATCTAAATTCACTGGTCGGTAAGGGTCAAACTTGCTGGCAGAAAAACTGCCAAAAGGACTAGCCATGGAGACTGCTGGCAGCTCCCCAGTGGGAACAGAGCTGTGCTCCTCCTCCCACTCCCATCACCCTGCTCCACTTTTCAGGAGCAGTGGGAAAGAAAGGAAGAACAAAGTACCACTAGCACAGCCCCACTTTGCAGCTCTGCCCTGCTCTGAGGGGCTGGATGAAGCCTGGCAACAAACTGAATCCTAGAAATAAATGTGTTGAACAGATGTATACTGCTTCAGTCCAGCCACTGTTCTAGACTGACCTTCTTCTTTTGCCTCAGTGGAGATTAGAGCTAATGGTGCCAGCTTCAGCATGCACTGAGGGATTAACTATTGTGATTCATGTTAAATTGCCACACTAATCTAATTCTATCAGACCTCAAGGCTTTGCTTTGAAATGTTTCTTATACATTGCAAAGTGCTTTTACTGGGTACCCTGGGTTACCAGTACCATCACATTCCTATTTCTCAATTCTAATCTATCACAGCAATAAATGTATTATCTAGCATGCAACCACAAATATCTAAAATAATCTCTTCAACACATTAGCTGTAGCACATTAAAACTGTCCTATTGCTATAGAAACACCGTACATTACCATTTGTCAGAAAATATATGTTGTCTTATAAATTTTATAGTAAGACCTTTACAAAATAGGTTGTTACATCTGTCAAACAAACCAGATTTAAAAACACATGCCAGTAAGTGCTGTCAAAGGACTCTAAATAAATGTTTAAGACATCATATGATTTTGCATCAGTAAAGTGAGTTAATATTACCCAGTGAGTCACCTAGTTAATTCACTGTAAATTTATGTGATGGTATAAGATGGAAGGTGAACGCACATTTCCACAGATCCTTCAGGGCAAATCAAATACGCAAGCTGGGACAGGACAAATAATTACAAAATATTAACAAGCTGCAGAAATCCATTTTCTGCACTTTGAGCTTGATAATATGTCAGTGCTCACAGGCTCAAGCTTCCTTTTTGGAACTGGAAACAATCAGAAAGCAGAGTGAAAATTCCACATACCATTATAGGACCAAAAGAACTGCAAAACCCGTGGCAGTCAGTTACATCCTTTCCTAAAACAATTTACAACTGTAGCAAAAGTTTTCTTCAATAATCTAAAGCAAACGCCTCTCACATACAAACAGAATGCACCATTTTCCATATTAATAGGAAATAACGGTAATTACTAATGGTGTAAGGAAATACATCAAAGGAAAAGAATATGCCCAGTAAAAAGAAATGGAATTACAGGCTGTGGTTTACAATAAGCCCGTGTGAGAGTACATCTACAAAAGGAACTCAACAGCATACACACACAGATTCTCATTCTCTCTCTCTGTACCTGTATGGTGACTGCATCTATATATATATATAAAAAATACAAAGAAAATGCATACATGCACACAAACAGAAGAACAAATAAACAAGATTTTTAGCAATGCTAGTTTCAGGGAATGAGCAGTGTCAGTGTAATGCTTGTATTTACAGGGGCACTCTCAACAATATTAATGGGAGGCTGTTAGGTTTTGGGTTCCATGTGTTGGTTTTTTTGTTTTTGCTACCTTGAGAATTCTCCTCCTGATGCCTTCCTCATTTGTAACCTATGAAATCTGGAAATTGGCCAATATTGCTACCATAATGTTATGGGGAATTCACACTTCAGATCAGCAAAGGAGTTCTTCAGCAGACAGTATACCCTAATTAGCATTTAACATTAATTTAAAATTTATGCTATATATGTTACTCTTTATTACTAAGTATTAATCTCATATATAAATAACCTTCAAATAATTATATTTGAATTTTGCAATCTTACTAACTTTTGATCAAAGAAATATATCCCACTGAAACTGCCATCTGCTGAATTTGCTTCTTGACTTTGATCTTTCTGTGACATGGCAATAATCACAAATAATATTGGGAAAAATATATAAATAACACCTCAACAAAATTTTATCTCTTATGAAATCTGCAGGGATTTAACTAAAAAGAAGAAAAGAAGTCTTTGTCTTGTGTTAGTGAATGAATGAATCTTCTTGATTTCTGCTGATCAGTTAAAAAACAGAAAAGAAAAGGCAACTAAGAATTATTAAGATCCATATAAATGCTCTTGTATTAGATGTTTATGCAACAAACTGGAACCTCCACAGTCACATTAGAGATCTTGTTTTTGAAGCAGATATGAAAATTCTTCCGATTCCTCAGATAAGCTTAATACTAATTGATACAGAAAGTAAGCAACTGCTGCTATTAATAGTTATTCCAAAGTTTTACCTGTGTTCACTACACTTTGTATACTTCCCATGGAAACAACAGGACTGATCACTCCCAGAAAAGTTGTTAACTGGATGAACTAATTAATGGTTTGGTCTGATAATTTCAACATCAACAAGTGAAAAACAAGTAAGGGAAACTCTGGGTGTGTCCCACCTGCAGAATAAAGGTGTCTTCTTACCACATGTAAGCCCCATTTAGTTACTTAAGAGTTTCTCAACTTGGCAGACCAGCTAAATTCTGGGTTTGCTCAACAGTACTTCCACCAACCCAAACCCACCTGTCTTTCATCTCATTAAGATTTCACCTCATCACTAGTTACCAAGTGTTAGCTACAATGTGGTAAGAACAGACCTTTCCATCTCCCCAAAGATGACCAAGCGTTTTTCAAGAGACAGAGTAATTTGATATCATCTCTCAAGTCAGAAAATTTACTACTCCTTTATATACATATAGAAGTACTCTTACCTTTTGAAAAAATTCATTAGCTTAAGAAGATGCTGATAAGAAACCCTATCCTTTCAGGGAAACAGGCTTCCTTGTTTTTCAATTTATTTCGAACTATTCAAGCAAAGAGGGCCCCAACACAGAGCTTCCCTTCAACAAATATCCAGCAATCCCTGTTTTGTTTCAGGCAGCCCTGCTCTTCCAATAGCAAGTCAAATTATTCTAAAACATCTAGGGCTGTACTGCTGCCCAAGCTTTTTCAAGTCTTTCTTCTTGCTAGGTAACCGAAAGCAGTTCACAGGCAGACTTGTACCAAGCTTTTGGAACCTGCATGGCCAAGCAGACGGTGACCCGTGTATGTAGCACAGACATCCAAAAAGACCTCTGGGGCAGGAACTTAACACTTGTGCATTTTTATAGAGCTAAGACAACAGAAGTCCTAATGCCCGTAAGCCCTCTAAGTGCTACAACTATATAAACACTGCAATATAAATAGTTACCTACCACACACAGTTCTTTTGTATCAGTGTCTGACCTGAACCTTAAAAACTTGTGTTTGGTGAGCCATTCTGGCAGATGTACCATCTCCTACATCAGAATTACCAAAATAGTTATGAAGGCGTTTAAAAATCCTGCAACTTTTTCCTGTTTCTTTCCTATCAAAAGCTAGAGAGTCAGCATGCACACACGTCTGCTAAACCTTCAAAACATTTTCTTTGCATTGAAATTTAAACTCCTCCTAACATGACTTTGAAGAAACTATGATTGGTCACATCCCTGAAAGTTTGATCAACCAATCTGGACATCATTAGAGTAAAACCACTCAAAATACCACCACATTTTTTGCCTAGCTTTTTTAGAAATGGTTTTAGTATTATCTCTGTTTAGCTGGGTATCAAATGTAATCAGCCTCTGTCCCTATGTAAAATCTCTAAAGAAAGCACTTGCTCTAGTATCAAAAAAACGGTTTTCATCTTTGAAAGGAAAAATCCTTGCTTTTTGATCTTGAATGCCTTTGTTGCTTTTCCCTGGGATTTTGGGGTGGGGTTTTTTCTCCTTTTTTTCCCTAGAGATAATTAATTACTCTCCGCACCTCTCCATCCTTTCTGCTCAGCTGCCCCACTGATTCATCCCAGAGTTTTATCTGGGAGAAGTTCCTTTCTAGTTTCTCATCTTCCACCAGAAGAAGCCAATACTCTACCAAACTTTCAGTGTCTGACAAGGTAAGAATTTCTGCCCAAACAAGACATGTTTTGAGTGTTTCCTCCTCTGCTCTGCGGCACCAAGGAGAGGACACAGAACTGCAGCAGACCCTTCAATTGAGATATGCATTATTGCAGTATATATTGCTCTGGAGAGCCTTGCTGCAAGATAACAAGATAGATAGTACAACTATGGCTGAGCCAAAGGCAACCCCCCCTGCAGAAATGACCTACCACGTACAGCTTGTTTCTCCACACACATTCCAACTACATCTTCCATGTAAGACAAAAATTGAGGCAGTAGAATAAAAAAAAAAAGTATATGCTGGAATATGAATGATACTATTATCATCTGAGGAAGCAGATAAAAAGAAAAAAAAGATTCTCCTAAGAAAAGAAGGGAATTGGACAAAAAATGCATAGATTGGCTATGCAGCCCTAACAAAGACTCAAGAACTAAATCAATGTCAAAAAAAAAAAGAAAAAGAAGCAGCAACAAAGCCTGTAAATGAGGGAAAAAAACCCAAAACAAAACAGGGCAACTAAACTACTGAACTTTAGATTCTCCAAATGCTTCTTAGGAAAGCAAATCTTTCTCTTTTCAATCCATTTCACAGCATATGTAGCCATAAGCAGTGCACATTACACCTATTACTGGCTGAATAACCTAGCAAACTACAGAGAAGCATAATGCTCTGAAATTATTTCTGAAGTTTTACTTGCTGTCAATAGAGAAGAAAAAAAAAGAAAAAGAGTACTATAGTACCTTAACTTATAAAATATTCTATGTGTTCCTAATAGTGCTTTTCCATTTAATTTTCATTTATTTTACTAAAACTTCAAAATACAATAAAGCTTTAAAAATTATCTGTCTGGATTTAGTTCTTTTGCCAGGTATTTTCCTCCTGGCTTCTCTAATTTATTTTATATGAGCTGGCATCTTAAAAAGCATGCTTTGGTATGCAGAGCCTAACAGTACCACTGAAACCTCCTGACAGCCTGCTTCTCAGAAGCAAAAAGACATTACCTCACCAAAAGACCTGCTCTAAACAGTGTTCTCTTCTGCATATGAGCTACCTATCACTGCATGCCAAGTTACCTGTAATTCATATAACTGCACATCAGAGAGAACCAATGCTGAGAGTACATACAGGAAAACTTACTCTTTTGTTTAAGCATACAGCTACTTATATAAAATGGTATGATGCTTTCCATATACAGAAATGAATCTGGGGTTTATGAAAATTCCCGCTGAATATTGGAGACTTGAGTCTCCTATTAAATAAACACAAATCGGCAACATAATATTGCTTCTGTAACACAGCAAGACCAAGCCTGATACATATCCAGTGATGTACATATGCCTGTCTATAGAAAGCTACAGTATATTGCCCATGATTTCAACAACTTCCTAGCAGAATATTGTATTGAGTGACAAAAATACATATGTCAGACACTTCAGTTCAATACTTGTTTCAGGAAAAGAAGATTAAGGGAACTCCACTGTTGCCTACTTTCTCAATTACCTCAGAATACATTTCAGTACTTTATAATCTGTTAGACGTACAACATCCCATCCTCTGTATGAATAAAAATGGTTACTTTCAGCTTGGCAAATACACATTTCTTGCACTTTTTACAGCACAGTGTGTAATGAATTAACTACACACTAGGCAATAAGAATCTAAAATATTCCCCATGCTAACTGAAAAGGATGCCGCATACTAATTAAAGACTGACATGCTCTTTGACCCTAACCATCTTTCTTTGAACACAAAACCTCTCGCATTTCCCAAATGTCAAGTCTTGCTGCTTTTCCATAGAAGCATACGAGGCTTCAAATGCAGCAGAAATACTGTGTTTCTGATGCACCACAGAAGAATGAGAGAAAGAATAGGCAATGCTTGCACACTGACTGTTGCAGACAGGTAAAAAAAAAAAAAAAATCCTTCATGAACACGTCAGACCTCATTTGCTCCACTTTATGTACTCCCTATTTTGCTTACATATTGAAAAAACCCTCGTATTAGTGTGACTAACCTTCTTATATTCATTTTTCTTCATTTAATCACTTCACAATTCAATCATTTCATAGTTCAGCTGTTGTTTCAATGAGATGGTCTACAACAGATTTGTTGGCACTCTGAACTACATGTAGGTTCTGTCCAGAATGGCATTTTCCCCAATCATGTTCTAGAAACAAATCTGATTTAAAGAGAAAATGCAGTGGTAATGAATATATTTTATACATCCATTTCAAGTGCTTTATGATGTTTCATCCTTCTCCGAGTTTCTCAGTTCTCTAAATATCTGCCTTCCCCTCAGGTTTGTTCTTAGTATTTTCACATTTTGTACACACACCAAATGTCACCTTCCAGGAAGACTAACATGTGCTATCCTTACGCAGTTTCACACTGTGGATGCATGTTCCTAACAAAGTAGCTCATGAATACTTGTTTGCTTATCCAGAACCTGAAGAGTTTATATATGCCCAGTCCCCTCCTGCTAGACTAAAAAGGACTTGGAAGTAGGTAAATGGTAAATTTGCATATCAACAAAACACTTCTGACAACTCCAATTATTAATGGGTAGCTTCCTTTCCTCCCTTCAATGCTTGTCCATATGATCATTCACAGTGTCACTGATTCAAAGCAGTTACTCTCCCACATATTCACAGTTGATTAGGAGTTAGATTTGAGAGTCTTTCAGCTGCACAGCTAACACAGGACCGCCAAGAACAGCTTTGCTTCTGGATTTCTCTGAAAGGGAAGAGTTTTCTAATGCAGTAGCAAACAAGGGGGTTACTTTTCAGATGTGTTGTGGTTTAACCCCAGCTGGCAACAAAGCCCCACAAACCCACTCACTCACTCGCTCGCCACAGGTGGGATGAGGGAGAGAATCAGAAGGGTAAAAGTGAGAAAACTTGTAGGTTGAGGTAAAGACAGTTTAATAAGTAAAGCAAAAGCCGAGTTTGCCAGCAAAGCAGAACAAGGAATTCATTCACCACTTCCCACGGGCAGGCAGGTGTTCAGCCATCTCCAGGAAAGCAGGGCTCCATCACGCCTAACGGTTACTTGGGAAGACAAACGCCATCACTCCAAACATCCCCCCCTTCCTTCTTTTTCCCCCAGCTTTACATGCTCAGCATGTAAGTCGTATGGTCTGGAATATCCCTGTGGTCAGTTGGGGTCAGCTGTCCCAGCTGTGTCCCCTCCCAATTTCTTGTGCCCCCCCAGCCTACTCGCTGGTGGGGTGGGGTGAGGAGCAGAAAGGGCCTTGGCTCAGCGTAAGCTCTGCTCAGCAGTAATGAAAACATCCCTGTGTTACCAACACTGTTTTCAGCACAAATCCAAAACACAGCCCCATACTAGCTACTGTGAAGAAAATTAACTCTACCCCAGCCAAAACCAGCACAAGATGTCAGGATCACAGAATTTTCTGTGAGGTCAACACTGTAATTTGAACACTGATGTGCGTACCTGGGCAACTGCAGGCAAGTACCTCATTGCAAACTCTGATAGCTTGTTACCTAGAGAGTCTCCCTAGTGATAGGCTTATATTGAGTACAACAACCTTGTGTAACCAAAACATCAAAATAAAATAAAAATCTCAAGCACTCAAAGCATATATGCATCCACATTGTAATAGGCATCTGGACAAGCAAACAACAAGCATAACAATGCATCTTGAATTGACAGGATGTATTACTACAGAATACCAAATAGCTTGGTATGAAGGGAAATCCAAATCAACACCCTGTCATTGAAAACACCATTGCCACTCAATTCCTTCTACCGTCCAACAAGTAGCTGCCAGTTGTTCAATCAGGACGTGCGCACAGCTGTATATAGGTCCAGGAAAGACAGAACATAAATCAAGAGCAAATCAGGCTTCATTAGTTCTGCTACTCATAAGCAGAGTGTGTGTAACATGAGAACATGCAAATGGAAAAGTTTATTGTCTAAGGAATCAGTCCAATCTCCTTCATGATATCTGCCCCGATACAGACTTGAGAAAAGGATTTTCATTCCCTTCCCTGCTTACAAACTGCATTTATTGGAGAGTTCTGCCATTTTCACTAGTCTCTCAGCATACAGGAACTGAATTTTCCGAGTTCTATTTTTATCTAAAAGACTGTAAGACTCTATATGCAAAATATTTTTTTACCTTTTTTGTCCCTAAATGAAAGTTATTGTTCTATTTGAGAGAGCAAAAGCAGGTAAAGAATTTTTAGAACATTTTTTAAAGAATAAAATTAACGCAAGCATATCACAGAAGGAAACTGTCAACAACAACAACAATCAGAGTAACTACAGCTTACTGCTTTGATAAACTTGAAAACACTCACAGTTTATATAGAAATTTAGCTCTCCAAGGAGCCAGGAGAGTAGTATCTGCCATGGCAACCAAACAGAGCAGTCTTCTGGCACTTTCTGAATGAGCATTTAGGAGGAGATTAATTCAATACTCCGAATGATGAAAGGGCTCTTGAGATCCATAACTGTCTCCCACAAATTACCCTTATTGTACAACTGGATGTTTAGAACAGATTGCACATTATCTATATTGAACTAGAGCTTTCACAGCAAATTTATACAAAACAGATTAAGCCCGCATGATGTGTCACACTTATTTTCACCCACTCCTTTCAGGGAGTTTACAAAAATGGGTATTTTATTAAATGGATCATTGCAGTTTTGCAGGATTTATTTTTAAGCTTATTTATATTTAGAAGCTACTGTAAGCCTTTTTACTATGCAACTTTGAAATTTCTGAAACATGTAAAAATCATAAAAAGCTTAAAAAAAAAATGCCATATAGTATATAAACAGACAGCAGAAAGACTGCCATGTAAGTGAGCATTATAGTCTTTTTTTATGCATATAATGCTTTTTTGAATTTACAGTTTTACTGGTTTTGGCTGGGGTAGAGTTAATTTTCTTCACAGTAGCTGGTATGAGGTTATGTTTTGGATATGTGCTGAAAACAGTGTTCATAATGCTGAATTGCTGAGCAGAGCTTACGCTGAGCCAAGGCCTTTTCTGCTCCTCACCCCACCCCACCAGCGCGTGGGCACAAGAAGTTGGGAGGGAACACAGCTGGGACAGCTGACCCCAACTGACCACAGGGATATTCCAGACCATATGACTTCGTGCTCAGCATGTAAAGCTGGGGGAAAAAGAAGGAAGGGGGGGATGTTTGGAGTGATGGCGTTTGTCTTCCCAAGTAACCGTTAGGTGTGATGGAGCCCTGCTTTCCTGGAGATGGCTGAACACCTGCCTGCCCGTGGGAAGTGGTGAATGAATTCCTTGTTCTGCTTTGCTGGCAAACTCGGCTTTTGCTTTACTTATTAAACTGTCTTTACCTCAACCTACAAGTTTTCTCACTTTTACCCTTCTGATTCTCTCCCCCATCCCACTGGGGGGGAGTGAGAGTGCAGCTGTGTGGGGCTTAGTTGCCAGCTGGGGTTAAACCACGACAACAGTAAATTCAAGTGATGACATACCTCAATAATTATGTGTCTTCCTACTTATAGGTATCAAACCACTTTTTTTCATCAAATGCAGCATCTGGCGAGCACCAGACAGCTCAATGAAGACAACTGTCTTATAGAAAACATTTTAGAAGAATATATTAAACATCTAGCTGCTTCATCAGAATCTAAATTACTATGGAATGTTGCCTCCCTGGATAAAAGTAATTTGGTATTTTGTTTACTGGTTTCCTTATGTTGCAAACAATCATACTGTACAACATACAAAACAGAAGAAATTTGTAATAAAACAAGACTGATAGTGCAAATGCATTTACAAATTATTACAGCATAAAAGAGCTAGTCAGCTAGTCTTAACAAAGCAGAAACACATGTTGTCTCTTCTGAGGCCAGCGCAAGTTGTTCTCCACAGTCTAGCAATGTTCAAGACAGTATTTCACTTGCTGTATTAAGCGAATAGCTTTCCAGTTGTTTGCAGTTATAAGCAACATCCGGATTGCACAGATTGTTATAGAGAATGTACACCTAAAAATTAGTCTTAGACAGTCCGATAAAAGTTACTTGAGATTAAAGATTATAAAAAGCATCGATTCAGTTTTGTATTTGGCAACTGAAATGAATGAAAGGTGAACTTTTCAAAAATTTCTAAAGGCCACATAATTTGTAGTGGTAGACAGTGGAAATTAGACACTCAATCCACCACCGTTTCTGAAAAACCCACTTAGGCTTTTGATTACATAATCATATATTACTTCTGAAAAATCCCTACCTTCTTCAGAACTCAGAATACATTAAGCAGGCAGCAGAGAAACAAAAAGTAGTGATTGCAAGTACAATTTTGAAGATTCAAGACTTACGTAGAACTACCATTTATTTGCAAATGAGACAATTCTGAATTTACACCGCTTAAGTATAGATTGTACTCTATACTGTGTATGAAGGAACTGTATATCCTGAATAATAAACAGCATGTAAATCAAGGAACAACAGTTAGATTCTAACCAGAGAAGAAAATACCTTGCCACTAAACAGTAAAAATAAAAATAAATTTAGGTAAAGCAACCTCATTCACCGAACATCATCCAACATACCACAGACTGAGGTAAAAAATATTGGGGGGAATAAAAATTGCAGTGCAACCTTGAATAATGATCCAGAGCACAAGGTCCAAAACTGTGGTTTGGCAAGTTCCCTTCAATTTACTACTGCTTGCTTTAATACCTCTTTACAATCATTATATCACTAACAAATCTTCAGTCCCCATTTTGGTATTGATACTTAATGCTGTTTTCAGTTTTAGAAGGTCTTTCAAAACATTAGGTGTTTTAAAAGCATCAAACATCACCAAAAAAACCCCTCTGGGCTAGATCTCTTGAGAGTGCGAGGCTCTCAAATCTAATGGAGTTGGGCTGATTATTCCAGCTGAAGACTTTTGTGCTTCTTGATTCTTGTAAAAAGAAATGAAGTGAAACAGATACGTACCTTTCACCATTTAGACTCAACAGGAAAGCTACACAGGTTTTAATACCTGTATTTTAGAAAACAATTGAGGCTTTCAAAACCATTATAATGATAGCTCTCAGAGAAGTATATCTGCTGATTAATAAACGTCCAAAACAGACCAATCTTTCCCGCATAAAGAGAATTAAATAGGTTACAATTTCAAGTTAGTATATTTCCATGGAATTAGAAACTAATTTGAGAATTCTGTCTCCAACGATCTGCAGTAGTAGTTACATTATTCAGTAAATCGCTTCTCCCCAATAGTACTGCCTCAAGATCATTATTTTCCATATCTACTCTTCACTTCACAAACAAGCTAAACAGATCTCCAAAATGTGTTAAGAATTTTAATCTGCATATTCATGAAACAAATGTGTAACTAGAGAGCAAAGAATCATTCCCAAATGTGAAACTTGTCCCAACACCAAATTCCTGTCTCCATGTCAGTTTAATCTCTGAGTTTTTATGCCTGCGCTCATCCCTCCTGTAAACTGTTAAAATAATCTCTCGAATTTGTCTCTTTGACTTTATTATCATACTCTTCAGCTTACTGTTCCTTTGCATCTAACTTCTTCCGACTTTCAGAAGTTTTATAATCTACTCCTCATCCACTTGCTCCACTTTGACATGGAGAGCTAACTCTTCTCATCACTTTGCCAAAGAAATGTCGCCGTTGTTTCCTTGCTAGCATACTTCTCCATCAAAAATCATTGTTTGTTCTTACATGGTGCCACACAGGTATGAAAAGCTCTCCATGTGCATCTGAAAAAAGTATCCTTAATAAAATCACTTCTGATGTTTGAAGAACATTTCATAAAACCATGATCAGGCATTAATGAGTCCTCATGATCACGTCTTCCTGGGGGGCTAAGAACTCTTCAGTAGATCTAACTGTGGTTAGATCTGCCAAAATACCTGATTATTTTTTTACCATGTCCTCCAGAGCACAAATTTTTGCTATCATTCTAATACTGTAGTTTAATGTAACAGAAAGTATTAGATAATCTTAGCTATAGATATCACTACTTGTGTCCTATAACAGTCACAGTGAGAAACTGGAAATGCAGCATGAACTGTAACGTATTTACAATATGGTGTTGGGAAAGGAATGTATTTTGTAGGAGTGAGTTCTTCTCATGACTGAGTAAAGATGTATTGAGAGCTGTACTCCACCTTATGAAAGTTTCGTAGTTCCAGATATTCTGAATGAATGTAAAATTTAAATTTAGTAAGATGTTCTCTGAAGCCAACTTTGTCATTGAAACACCTTTTGTGTCCTCAAGAATACGGCCGACTGTTGCCTTGGAAACCAATACTGCTCTCCAGTGTGTTCACTTCAAGGGATTCAGTCAATCTGAAGTCAAATTTCCAATTGCTAATTTTATACCTGGCACAGGTGCGGAAGTTCTTAAGATCAGAACAGAAACTGTTTGCAATGCTATTCTCTCACAACAGGGTACTTTGTTTGTTTGTTTGTTTTTTGCACTGCCCTTAGTGAACTACGTCATTCTTGTGCAATACTCTGCAGGAAACTCAGTTGTATGCTTTCCCTCTGCATAAGAGAGTGATTACGATAATGGCGGAAACAAACCTAAAAGTGAAAATGGAAAGACCTTTAGGCATAAATAAACAAGTAGATACAAAAAAATTTTGGTCTTAGTATTCGTTAAACTGATCTAAGATATTTATAAAAAAAAAACCAGGATAACAAGCAAAACAACCCTATGTTCTAGGGTGTTCTAATTTTGTCCCTTACTTGTCAAAATACAAACACTTCCATTTTTCAAGCAGGATTTATATTATGGACCAAGGTCTTAGCTGGTGTCTATCTATGAAGACATTCACACTTTACCCTAAGGAAGACTTGTCCCAGGATGCTCCATGTACAGTTAAGAGACAGCGGTAGGTTCCTTCATAGATTGCTCATAACTCAAAGTTAGGTTCCTGTACCTAACTACCTTCCAGAGGAACCTCTTTTTCTGCTTTTCTTCAAGGAACAGGGGAGACCAGCATATCTAAAGCGAATTCTCCCAGTATGCCTATATAATATTAAGTGCAGATATTTTACTTTACATTGCATTAGCTATAATCGCAAAATGCTAGTACTATACAAATACTTCTAATTAGTTATAGGAGTTTTATGCTGTTAAAATATTTTTTCTTCCTCACAGGCACAGGGCTCCTTAATTTCTATACCAATCCACTGATTTCAATTATTTAAAGTGTATGGCAAGTATCTGTACATGTGGATATACCAGGCATTAGGATTGTCCTTAGACAGTACAGAAATATCGTCCTTTGTCCAGTAACCAAAGTAGCTAGTACCTCGAGTGTATAAAAGTGCACAAAGTTTATCCAGCAGTGTGCATCTTCTCAAAGCAATATAAATGTCAAGCTCATCGCATTTGTGCAATGATGCTTTTCTTACTTTAATTGAGCCATGTTTGGAAAATAACATTGTATTATCTCACATTGCTTATGGATTCACAATGTTACAGTATTCTTTTCTGTTTTAGTTGAGTAGTTACAAAGCACAACCATAGAGCATTCATTCATCAATCCAGCCTTCAGAAACTGTGGTTTCGCTCAGCTGTAAAATAATCACTGTCTTGACCTTCTTAAATCTGCATTCTTTATTCCCAGTAGGTGAAATTAAACCAGACTCTACTCCAATATTCCAAGGCTTAATATATCTAAAAATTTCTCATGACCAGCCTAGCTATTCTAATCAAACTGCAGAACTTCTATCTCAAAAAGACACATGAAAGTTATTTTACAAGAGGCAGAACAGTTCGCACAGATAAAATTAGATTTCCACATAAGCATATGCAGTATCAGGGCCATGAGCTGCATGTATACTCAGAGGGAAAAAAATTAATGCTTCAAAAAAACCCTGAAATAATAAATAGAAGTTAAATAAAGCAGCTACAGAAAGATTCAGTATCACAATTACTATCAAAATTGTCACTGACAAGCTGATTCAGTATTACCAAAAAAGTTATAAAGCACATATGGTTATGTTCAGACCCATATGCACATGCAGCTGTATAAGGATGTGTATACATGCACAGGTGTCAGTGTATTAGGAAAATAAAGATGTACTTCAAATAGTAACGAGAGAATTCACAGTTAACGCACATTTCAACATGATGATGAAGGCTGGAATCACTCATTTTCTCTACTGTGAAGACAATGAAATTGCTTGATTTTTGTATCAATGCAAAATTAAAAATCAAATGAAGGAACACCTTATGAGTGTGCAACTACCTTTCCTGTCACTCCTCCACCTCCCTGAACTTTCAATCTCAACTTTCAGCATTCAATTTTGTTTGCACCAGGCTTTCTTTCCAAACCAGAACGTTCTGTTCTCATTGAAACGAAGGCCTTCAAGAACTGAGTATTTTGAGTGTTATAACCAAAATGTGGGTACAATGAGGGTAAATTAAATGCAATTTAATCTAGTTGAGAGGCTGGGAGATTTTGTTCAAATACTGAATACTGTGATGAGTGAACAGCACAATTCAGAATAGATTCTTTTCTTCCTTAGTTCTTTCTTTGTGTCCTAATAAAATCAAAGTAAACAAACGGCCTAGTGGAGCAAGGCTGGCATGGGTACTTAAATGGCTTTTTTTCAGCTCGTTTCTTTTCCTGGATTAATTCCATTGTCACTGTGTGTAGAGCTGTGGAACACTCACAGCGGCAAATAAAATGGATGTTTTCAAAATACTCACTGTACAGGGACTTTAAAATGCCTAATAACCGATCAGAGTTCAGGGTGAACTGCAACAAGGCAAAAAGTATATTTATTAAATCAGGTTCATGAAACTTACCGCATGACAGCCTAACATCTCTCCCATGGAGGTTATAAACATTAAGATAAGTAAAACAAAGAAATACAAAACTGAAGATTAGAAGAGTCTACACACCAAAATGAATAAAGACAAAAACCCTTTCAGAACAAAGCCCAACGGACAGAATAAGAAGAAAAGCAGGTACAAAATTTGAGAGGATAGGTCAGGAAGGGGAGGAGACCATTTTTCTATCAAACAATCCCCACAAACCACATTTATTTCATAGTCAGGGACTGTTTTTATCAGATAAAGGTAACAGCCTGGCTGCAGATTGATGTACAGAATTAGAATCATAGAATGGTTTGGGTTGGAAGGGACCTTGAAGATTACCTAGTTCCAGCCCCTTCCACTAGACCATGTTGCTCAAAGCCCGATCCAACCTGGCCTTGGAACACTTCCAGGGATGGGGCATCCACAGTCTCTCTGGGCAACCTGTTCCAGTGCCTCACCACACTGAGCTAACTCATCTGCCCCTTGTTTACCTACAAACTAAATGCTAAAGAAACATGCTTCTACTTTAACTGGCTCTTTACGTTATATTGTCCTATGGATTTTGCTGGTGATACACTTGACACCCATGATCGCTGTGGTCTGGCTGGCCTGCAGTCCCAACTGGAGAAGGAACAGCCAGCTCCCCACTTGTTTATCAATAAGGAATCAGTAAGATATAAAACTCTGTTGTGGCAAAGGATTAGAGTGCAGCATGATGGACATAGGTTATACATCCTGAAGAAGAACCTATTACTTACTATAACATGTAAACAATTATTCTTCTTTAAAAAACTGTCCACAGAGATCTCGCTCCCAGTGACTAGCAACGAGTTACCATGTAGACAGGATGTGTGTGTGAAATGTTCCACTTAAACAGAACACGGACTACAAGATGGCTTCATGGGGCAATCTTCCTAGACATGGCAAATCAGAAGATATTTTCCTCAAGGAAAAGACACAAAACTCAGTATGCACTAACAAAGCAAAAAGCAGCTTCTCACAAACTAGATAATGAGATCCCAGCAATTGTGAGGTGACAAAATGTGTTTTATGGCACTGAAGTAGGAAGACTGGCTGCAGCAACTTCTGCCAAATGTTTCTTTGTAGAGTTAATGGAAAGCTGTGATTACTCTAGGACCAGCCAACAGACTGAAATAGCAGAAAGCTTTTCACAGGAGGTTAGTGATTAACATTAGACTGCCAATGGACAGAATTTCCTTCACTTTACTTAGCAAGTCAGTCTACACAAAATTTTGTTCTTTGTTTCGTGAAGAAGGTTCTGACCTACAGCTGAACTGCCCCTCACTCTGGCCATGAATTGTATTAACCCTACTGCAACACGCCAGATGCAGCAGTGCTGGATATGAATGTAGATCCTGACTGCAGCTCTGTGACGCAGTATCACGCAGAAGAGGTAATTGGGCTATAGGCTGGACTTACATATTAGCAGACTACTAGCACAATCTGCATCATGGTAATGGAGCCTTAAGCATATCCTTTTTTCTTAGGATTGTCAAAGACCAGTGTGATTACAGCATGCAACATCCAAGAGATGTCTCTAATAAAAAATGTGTTCAGTTTAGTTAGATGTTTGACAGGTACAGAGGCTTCAGCTTACTGGCGAATTATCCCAAGTCCAAAGCAAAGTGTTTCTAGACAGAGTGGAACTGATACTGCTCCTGGTTTGTTTGGACAGTGACCATTGTAGCACTCTGTCAGCGCTTAGCCTCTGAAACCTATGGAGAGGACATGTCATCTGTTCCAGAACATCTGGATGAAAACAAGCTCCTTGCAAAGACCCCATGCCATCTGTATGAAGGTATTCTGCCATCTTCCCCACCTCTGAATGAGTTTTTGAGAGGAGGCTGAGGGATGAAAAAAGAAGAGTACTCCTTCACAAAGCTGAATGCAATCTTTCCAATAACTTAAGGAGAAGAGAACATCTTGTAGAGCTCTCATCTGTTCCCTGTTATAGTTACTAAATACAGTGATTTCAAGCATTTAAGCTCTACTGTAAATGAAGTCTGGCACACAGTCAAGAAGGTGCTGCAGCTACCTGACTGAAGCATGA
>VYZV01004726.1:22419-34897 GCA_013401275.1 Pandion haliaetus | reverse complement strand
AAAATGCCTAAAAAAAAAAAAAAAGGCAAACTAGTTACAAAGGAAAGATGTAACAACTGTTAGGCAGAAAGCAGGGGCTGCAGAAATCTGGCTATGCATTATGGCAGTGCTGGCTAGAACTCCCTAAGCAAAGTGCCCCCCTTGAAATGCAGATCTCAAACAGCAGACAGATTCAACCTCTTAGTATTTCTGAGCACTCCTGTCATGCAACAAATGCTTGACCCTTCTACACATAAATGCCTCTGATAATGTCCTGGTTTCAGCTGGGATAGAGTTAATTGTCTTCCTAGTAGCTGGTATAGTGCTAGATATGAGAAGAATGTTGATAACACACCGATGTTTTCAGTTGTTGCTAAGTAATGTTTAGTCTAAAGTCAAGGATTTTTCAGCTTCTGATGCCCAGCCAGCAAGAAGGCTGGAGGGGCACAAGAAGCTGGGTGGGGACACAGTCAGGGCAGCTGACCCAAAGTAGCCAACATATATAAACTGGGAGGAGTGGGGGCAGGGGGGGATCGCCGCTCAGGGACTAACTGGGCATCAATTGGCGGGTGGTGAGCAATTGCATTGTGCATCACTTCTATATTCCAATCCTTTTATTATTACTGTTGTCATTTTATTAGTGTTTCTTCTTTCCTGTTCTATTAAACTGTTCTTATCTCAACCCACGAGTTTTACTTCTTTTCCCGATTCTCTCCCCCATCCCACTGGGTGTGGGGGGGAAGTGAGTGAGCAGCTGCATGGTGCTTAGTTGCTGGCTGGGGTTAAACCAATATAGCAAATATAGCTAATTACTAATGGAGTATTTACTTTAAATTTATAATTAAGTTAGAATTTTAGATGCACAGTATAATTTTATATGAGTCACACATGAAACTAAATATATTAAGCACTATAAACCTATTCCTCATCAGTGCAGTATTTTCTTTTTCTATAAAGTTAACAGAATTTGGAAGATGGACTTTCAAGTGTCCCAGTCCCAAGTGATGGAAATGACCTTAACTATTTTAAGAAACTAAACAATGTCACTTGCTATGTTGCAGTATAACTGCTCAGCATACTTCAAAGACACAACAGGCCATGGGATCAGCCACCACCAACTCCTGCATATGTCATCTAATGACAACTACCAAACTGAGAGCTCTCAGACATTTCAGTTTTTGGCAGATTAAACAATTTTCCATGAGAAAAGGATGGGAAAGTACACCCAGCACCTAATATCCACCCTATCGTGGCAAGGAACAGATTAGGTAAATTGATTCATGTACCATATTATAGTGGAAGACCAGAAACTACAAGAACCTTGACAACTTGAATTTTCCCAAACTTGGTAATCAGTCTGGCTTTCATTGTGTTAGCAAAATGTTAACCTGGCCTCCAAAAAAGAGGAGACTCTGCACCAATTCACATTATTTGTCCATCTATACACAAAGAGAGGGAAAAAGGAGTTAGCTAAAGCCCTGAAGCACATGACTTGATTATACTAATTGCCTTAAAGCAAATTTGCAAGCATCATTGACAAGCTAAAAGCAAATTAGGCTGTTTTCCACAAAACCTGTAAAATAAAGTTACGAAAACTCAAATTCACAGATTCCAGAAGCCAAACAGACCTCCATGACAGTTCAGCCAAATACCTGCTCTCATATGTAAAAGCTAAAGAATTTTTCCACCAAACCTGATTAGAATATATTAAGATGTCTGCAAATAATCAACCCATGTCCTTAGCACTGAGGATAATGAGTTGTAGCACTTCTTGCTGAAGGACACTGTGGACCCTAAAGCTAAAAATGGTTCAAAGGGAAACAGAACTCCACCATGGAATAAAGTATCACTGAAGATTACTAAATACAAAGAAACTGCATCTGGCTTAGAAAAATCAGAGCTAAAAATGACTGGAAAGTAGGAGAGTTTTAGGAGGAAGCACAACACCTAGTTGCCATGCTTTCCTGCTCTTTCCTAGACATCTGTTTGTGGCTGCTGGTAGAGATGGCATACCATGTTTGGAAAGTTTGTTTTGTCCCTGATACACTTAATTTCTAATCTGGACCAACATTCACCTGTTTTCACAGTTACAGACTTGTGTCTCCTTTATGTAACATCCAATTTCAGCCACTGGGCCACAATACACTTTTATCAAGAAGGTTAAAAAGTCTCCCACTATCCTTCCATGCGCTGGTAAACACATAGATACATAACAAGGCATCTCTCAACCCTTTTCTTGACAAGCTAAATAAATCGAGTCTTACAAGACTTGTGTAACCAAATAATCTCCCCTATATATGGCAGCAGAGGTTACAAACTGCTGGTTCAGACTGTCACATAACTCAAGAGAATCATTTGTACATGTAATTAAAAGAACTGCTGATACTGGGACAAAATGCTTATAAATGTCCCTATGGTAGATACAGACTTCTTCCCACACAAACATCTTAAATGTGCATTAGCTAGAAAAACTATCAGAGCTTAATCTCTGCAGACGTCCCCATCTTTATCTCCTGCATTCTTGGTATGGCATCACAGCTTCTTTCTGATTTCCTAATCTTACGCACCAGATTAAAAGAGGCCAGAACCAAATTCCTTTGGGAATGTAAGTGCTATCAGTCCCCTCCTAAGGAAGCTAGCAGGTTGCTTCAGTGGGGCATACACACAAAATGGAGAGAAAAGCAAGTTAAAACTTCTGACTGATACCCCATGCCTGCTTCTAGCTAAGTGACTCAACACAGGGTGATGGTTCATATTGCCTGATCTGGCACTGGGAGAAAAGGGGACTCAATCTCCCTTCCCCTTCACACGCAGAGGTCGTCTCTGCTCCTTACTCAGACACTGGACAACCTGTCATGCTCTGTTTAAGGATCAAAGCTTCTGCAGTCCCTCATCATCTACCAGTTTCATTTCAGTCAAGCAGCACCCATCATTGAACAATGTATCTCCACCACGGTTACACAATAATTCATGAAAATATTACTTTCCTCACTTATGATATCCATGAAATACATAGACTAAATTTTGCTGGTGCTGTCGTGCCACACATGTATACTCCATTTGGAGTTAGAGCACCTACATCTCTACTAGTGCCAGAGGTGGGGCTTTTTGTTTTTACACATGCATGGCATGTTTTCATAAAGAAAAGTCTCACATACAGTTCAGTGTGTCCCAGGAAACAAATAATGAATCTCATTTATTTTAATCTTCCAAAGCAAATAGGAGAAAAACCCAAAAACCTCTCTGACAAAAAGGGTCACTCTGGAGGCAGTGTTTATCTTAAAAACATGACCTTTCCTATTCCACAAGGAGCTTCAGGAATACCAACTAGCTCAACATGGGGATGTTGGGCTGGATGACTTCTAGCTGTCCCTTCCAACCTACGCCAGTCTATGATTCTATGAAATCACAAACTCTTAAAGGTCATGTTTAAACATAGTCTAGGTATCAGTCTGGATATTGGTAAAGGGCGAAATTATTTAAGACATCAAAGTTCCTTGTATTATGGATACAGTAAGTCTTAGAAAATGGGTGTTGACACAAAACACGTTCATAGATAATTAGCAGATACAAGTAGGTGGTGTCTAATCTGATACAATAGAGATACTTATGTTAGACAAGATTACTTTTCAGCTAACACAGATAAACATGTGTAGAGTTTGCAGAAGCCTTCTAACGCACTGGAGTTAAAACAAACAAAACCACCTTTGTTGGACCAAGCTGCTTCACATCCGTCTGTTCACTTGGAAGGTTTTCCTCAGCACAAATTTTACTACATTCAAATTTGTGAATTATCACAAGTTTTGAGAAGCAGCAAAAGAGAGCAAGTGGACAAAAGCGAGCTGCCAAATAACATGCATAAATTACAAGAATGTAAATGAATTATGAATTGATAATTTGCTCTAGAAAATTATGAGTGGCACAAAAACCCCAAGCCAAAACCCAAATGCTGCCACATGTCCAGCTTGTGGGACCCCAGTGGCTCCTAGGCAACAGTAATTTGACTAAGAGTCAATCACTGGCACCACCTGCCAGGCAGGTGTCCCCAGTAAGACACTTCAAGAGCCAGGGGCATTCAAAGCCTGAAACCTCCTGCAAGGCAGTCTTTCTCCACGTAGCTTTGGAGAAGAAAGAGCAACAATTCCACCCATCCTCAATTACAACTAGATGAGAGGATGAGGGAAAGTTAACGCTTTAAGATAATTCATTGCTAACACTGAAAGGGTTCACAGGAAAAAAAAAAAAGTCATCTTAATCGAGATTACTGGTGCAGAGCAGTAGTTGGAGAGCTAACTGCACAAACTGTCACTGCATGTGTGACAAGGTTCCACACCATGCAGGACAGGGTCCAGTCTGTGATGGTCAAGGGACTGGTCTCTGCAATAAAAGATCCCTTATCAAATTGAATCTCAAGCCATAGTTGCAGCAGGAAGTATCAGGAAAGACGGTGCTGGGAGTGAATTCAGTAGCAGAGAGATCAAAATGTCTATAGAGCATGTCTCCTCTTCTACTCTGCAACAGTCTTTGTACCGAGGGATGTTGCCATCTTTTGTGAATTAAGAGAAAATGTTCTGTATCTATGTATACACTGGTGACGCTGTTTATGGCTGGTTTATTTGTACATATCTGTGATTATAAAAAAAGCTGTGGCCTACCATTAAAATAATGCACATCTAACTTCATGTTCAGGTCAACAACACAGACTGAAAAATAGGGAAGACAATACAGAACAAACACAAGTGCTAATTTTTATCTTGTCTTTTGAAAATCACCCCTTTCAATACATTTTTCAACTATATCAACTATTTAGATGCTGGGGGAAGGTACAGAATTAGATACTTGGAAGTGCAAGAAGCACCGGTCCATGAAACCACCTTTACAGAGTACTCTGTGATCAAAGTTTGAAAAGTATTTGCGTAAGGACTGCTCTAATATACAAAAAGCATGTGCTATTTAAGTTGTATATACAACATATTAAACTATTCGTGGACACTGAAATTTAAACAAAATTTACACATATAAACCACTTCTTTTTATGTTATTCAGACAAGCAATTACATCTCATTTCAGAACAAAAATTATCAATCCATATACATAGGAAGGACTTGACTGTTTGGCATGCATCTTACCCACCTCACTAAACTGGCAGATATATAGCAGAGTGCTATTTCTCAAACAACAAAAAGTATAAGTATTCAAGGCAGCACCAGCAGGCATAGAGATTTTTTCGAATTCAGAATGAATAAACCCCCAGTAGCTGTGTACGCAACGTATCATATTGCATACTTGTTCTTAGAATCACTGTGATCCGGCCACACAGCATGTGCAAAGACTCAGTCATGGTACAAGTGTCATCACTAGCAACACACAGACATGAACCCACTTCTGAATTTTTGTCTCTTTTTCAGGAATTTTGTGGGTTCCTGCTTTTTGATCTCCAGTTAGTCTCAGAAGGAGTTCTGCCTGTAGACAAGATGACAGTTTTTCTTTGGGGGGGTGGGAGGGTAATAGGGTAATATTTAAACATCTAAAAGTTGACTGAAATCATCATCTCTGAAAAGTTGAGATATATCCTATTTACTGTCTTCCTGCTCATAGAGAAAGCTTTCCAGAGTCAAGTTTAATTATTTCAATTAAACTAGCATTTCCTTTAAAGGCTTATTGTTCTCACTGGGATCTTTTGAGGTGGCATAGAGAAAAGGATATTTAAAATGAGATAGGCATGTAGGAGTCCGCAGCTGCTTGCAACAAATACTACTTTTTTTTAATCACCAAATTCTATTCAGTTCTATAAAGAAAATTTCATTATCAAATCATGGTAAGTGTAATCTTTTGGGATTCTCTTCTTCTGAAGGAATTTTAATGAGACAAGAGATTTCATTTTTTCCTCTCACTCTAGTCCTTCACCTTCCCAGTAACAAGTGCAACAATTATTTAGAAGTCTGTAACTACAGACATATGAATGTCCTGTTGAAAGCCAGTTACCAGAGTTCTTGAAATCAAATGCACTGTGAACTTTACTCTCATTTGTATGGGAAATGGAATAGCCTCTTCCCTTATTATTCAAACCAGTTCACATATAATTGGGATCCCCTCTGGGTTCTGAAACTATGAAAGCCTGATGTAGCTGCAGTATTCTTACAGTAGGAACAATTTGAACCTAGTTTTTATCCTATCCGCTTACTCCAGGTTTCCTTGTTGAGATCGTATCTTGTCAATGATCTGGGATGGCAGGCAAAAAGAGAGGACTGAACTAATTTGATGTTCATTTCACCACCAGGCTCTAGGTCAGGATTCGAAAAAGGTAAAAGAGGTTATCTTTCCAGAGAGACTCAGCTCTCGGAAACATAACTTGATGGACAATTTTACCCCTAGCAATAGTCACAGAGAACGAATGGATTGTTGGAAAAGAAAATTACACCTGCTGGGAAGTTGGTGCACTGTTTGTTTCTGTTCCCATTAAGAGCACGCAAGAGTATCAGCTACCAAGACATTATACTCATATCTATTTAAAAGTTTATATTTATACTGTTAGCTCTCAAGGGTCCCTTATTTAAAAGTTTAACTTATCTGCAAACCAGGCAGACTTGGTGTCATCTCACTTCCAGTTGTAAAGTCAGAAATGGGGACACAAAAACCTTCTTCCCGAATTAATGGTTTTTTTATTTTACTTTTTTTTCTTAAAGGATCATCACTTATTTTTGTTTTGCTAACACTTTTATATTGAAAATTATTTTCAGAAACATACTCTCAAGAAAGGCCCAGCATTAAAGGAATTCACATTTAAAATACACTGGCAAAACTGTGTGTTGAACACAATCTGTTCTTCTATGACTGGGTGCAAGTTTTTCTGCGCTTTAAAAAACTGTATTATGAAAATACAATGAATCTTACTTGCATTATATCCCTCCTGCTACCAAACACATGCAAATGTTGTATTGACACGCCTGAAAGCATTCTGACTATTCACTAGGGAAAAACTGCATTTGCAAAGTTGAATTAACAGGTTTGGACTCTTAAAAAACCTACAGTAAACAACAATGATTAGTAATGGTTCTATTTTAACATCACCTGTGAGTTATGTCTGATTACACAAACCAGTGGAGCCAAACAAAAAAATTGCAGCCACATATTCTTGCTGGAAAAAAGGAGTTTTTGTAAAAAATACATTTTTCTTTAGAAACAATACTATTTTTAAGGTTTTTTTTTTTTTTTTTGTCAAAACATAAAGCAAGTGTTCTATTTCATCTCATTCTGTTTTAAACTAAATTCAGGGTTTGAGCTCAAGTTTCACCAGTCTTTCCTACAGGTTGTTTTGCAAATCTTTGATTATTTGAATGAAATCTTTTCATTTCAGCTACTTGCCTTTCCTCCTGTCTGCAGCCTTGTGTTTGCTCAGCATTGCCAGCAAGCATGGCACAAGCTTCTGCTTTTATTACCAGTGGTGTTTTGAGGGTAGTCCTGAAGCTACATGTAGTCCTTTTCTGAGCCCTCTAGTTCTGGTAATTATAGAACTGAATGTGGCAGAAATCCACTGAGTTTGTTTTAGCCTCACAAAAACTGCCTTCAGTACCCATTTCACAAGATAAATAAGCAGGATGTTAAGAACTAACGACTCATGCTCTCCCAATGTTAAATGGTTAAAAAAAGAAGATCCTGTTCTCTTCCTTCCCCCGCCAAAAAAAGGGTAATTTCTGAGGCTCACTGACAGTTCAAGCAGCTATGTTGGCCCATCATACCCACAGTCATATTCTGAGACCCATGACATGTTAGTAAATAGAGAATCTCTGCAAGAACAGCAGCTTGAAGAGGTGCAAGGAGCAAGCATAAATTTTGCCCACTGCAGAAGACCCTTAAGTTAGCAGTATCTGTTTTGCTCTGAGCTACAGAAAGCTGTTCTCAGAGAGACTAAGCACTCTAACAGGACAGGGGCCAGATGGGCCAGCACACTCAAGCTTAGTGTATTCCTTCTGGAAAGGACGTGATTAGTGCTAGTGGGTACTATTCCTAGGGAAAATGGCAAGGTCCAGCCATTGCAGTCAGAAACCAGAAAGCTTTGCTCTTATTAGAGCTGCTGCAGTGAATTGCAATGTTAAAGCACTGAAATTACTTGAAGCAGAAGATTTTTACTAGAGAGAGCAGCAACTTTTACATGCTAGAATACCTGCAGAAGGAGGAAGAAAGAGTTTAAACTTTCCATATGACTGCACCTAGGCAGACACCTGCCTCTTTCTGTCATGGTCTCACCATCCCTTTCAAAAAGAAGCTAACTAATGCACTATCATGTTTTGAAGAAGCTTTTGGTCATGAAGATGATGCAGAGATCAGTCACAGCATTCTTCATTTCTTGCATTTCCTGGAGAGGGAACTGAGACACAAGACCTTTTTTCAGTAAATGGATAACATTGCTGGAGAAATCCTAGTGAATGTTGCATCTACTGTTGCTTTGGAAAACTTGTTACCCTGCTGGAAGTCATTAAGAAGGAGCACTACTGACTTACAAACACCTAGATCTCACTCTAAAGCAATCGAAGCAATTGTTTATGGATATACAGACTATACCACTGCCACTAAGCAATTGTATGTAGATGGTAGAACCACCATAGGAGATACTGTATGAAAGAGCAAAAGATCTTTCTCCACTTGGCCAGGCTGAATGATGGTTTTAAACTGTCTGCCAAAAGAGGGTAGATTTAGATTAGGTATTGGGAAGAAATTCTTTACTGTGAGGGTAGTGAGACAGTGGAACAGGTTGCCCAGAGAAGCTGTGGATGCCCCATCCCTGGAAGTGTTCAAGGCCAGGTTGGATGGGGCTTTGAGCAACCTGGTCTAGTGGAAGGTGTCCCTGCCCATGGCAGGGGGGGTGGACCTAGGTGGTCCCCTTGGAGGTAAGGGCTGGGAGAAGGGAAGGATCTGGGAAGGGATGCACAGACTGAAAAATCTTTCACATCTGCATTTCTGCTCCAGCTTAAGGACAGTTTTTCCCCCCCTCCCCGTAGTTCCTCTGAAAAAGCAAATTCTTACAGTGAAATTTATTTCTCTATTGCTGCTATCAGGGCTATGTTTATTCTACTGAGATAGTGAAGGAGAAGCTGTAAGGAAAAACAACTTTAACCAATTTATATAATTCAGATTTTTTAATGCAAAAGTACCACAAAAACCACAAGCATTTTTACATCAATAAGCTTTTGTTTTCAGAGCTAATACTGATGCTGTCTAGGTATTTGCACTTTGTGAAGAGATACGCCATTCCCTACCATTTAAAACTTTATTTTTCCTTGAAAAATGGCCACCAGTTATACATCACGTTGGAGTTGCTACTCGCTGTATTTCATGCTCAGAAAGAACTGCACAAATAATTATTTTCCCCCATTTGTCTCTCGCTTACTTTGCCTGGGTCTAGTTTCAGTGCAGAAAGAAGGTATTAATTTGATGTTTGATGCCTCAACTGAAAGAAGGTAATACTGGGAAGATCTCAAAATACCTGAAAACATGACTGTAAGCTAGTCCACAAAATGTAAGTTATGCTGTTTGATCTGTGGTTGTCTTGTGTTTCTGGAACCTAGACCTTTTATAAGGATAGACTGCTGACCCACCTCCCGCCATGAGGGCCTTTTGTCTATTCATTAAGCTTTGATCTGTCCAGAAGCTAAAATGCTTATCAGCGTAGCTTTTACTGTCACTGCCCCGAAAATGCTAGATAGTGTCCTCATGCTGGTTTTACAGCATTGGTCCCTCACCTATGCCTATGGTAATTCCTGAACCACTGAAGAATTAACTGACTGTTCCCTTGCTGCTCATAGGCATGCCTATACTTGGTCTCTCTTCCTTAAAATAGGAACTAGACCAAAGAGCATGGCATGCTTCTGCACTTGCAAGGAACAGATGCAACAGAGGAGAGTACTGCAAAGAAGCAAGGGGAGTCTCGGGCACCTCACCCCACTTCACTAGCTAGCTACTTCCCTAAGAAGCCACAAAAGGGTCCATAACCCTAGCAGCAGACAGTACCCATTTCTAGTTGCCCAGCATCCAGGCTTCACTCCTGGTGACAAAGAAACTTGACAACACTTTAGGGAGTGTGAATGGAATCACTCCTGTTCCTCTTCCAAAAATCTTGATCCATATTCTCTTTAGTCCTCTATTAAAGTGTTCACATTAATTTATTCTCTGCCCCAGCCCCCCAAAACCCAGAGTCTAACCAGCATCCTCTCCCATTCTTTACACTGAAGGACATCAGGGAAATTTGAAACAAAGTCTACAGATGTAGCACATTAACCTTTCTGAATCCAAACCGGGGAAAGTAGTTTATCTTGAGTTACATCAACAAATTTTGTTATGATACTTCGAGTGTATCATAACACAGTATTTTCAAAACTGATCAAATTATTACAACCCATTCAACAGTCCACTCCCTTTCAACAGTCTTAACCCAAACTATGTAAAGAAATACATTCAAAGAAACATTTCAGAACTTCCTAAAAACCTTTCTTAAAGTTTGAGAACTTCAAAACAAGACTGTCATTCCAATACAAAATGATTGGTTTTTTAATTATGCCATTTTTCACTGTATAGGAGGTTTTAACAAGCTCTAATGACGATCGTTCATCTCTGTTAGGGAGCTGAAACACTGTTTTCCTTAAAACCCCTTTCAAATAGACACTAACTCGGTCTTCAAATAGATTTGAACACAGAATACAGTCCCACTGCACTAGGTAAAAAAGCAATTAGCTTTGCATTAATGAAAATGTAAAGGTGCTCACACTGTCTAAAGTTAAGGATCTCAAGCATAATCAATACAACTGTTCAAAGCAACTGTATTAGGAGATTTTCTCTCCATGCACTATATACGGAGCCTGATAATCTATTTTGGCGTCTTAGAGGTTTACAGTCTCGTAAGTGTTAATACTCTTCTAATAGCTACATCCCAAGACAGCAGTACTCTAAAAGCTCATATGGTAAAACACAATGGCATGCATGTCTGGATAGCATCAACAGAGGAATGTGATGCATACTTGCACAAAAGTATATAAACCAGTTTCTCCATAACGTGATCCCACAACACATTTGTGCCAGACTTTTATGTTTGTTTTTTTAAACAGTTTTTTGGGGGGATTTTGTTGTTGATTTTTGCTTGAAAGTAGGGCATATAGCATAAATTACCATGACAACTCTCAGTAACAAGAGGAAGAACTAGAAAATGTGCTTCTAAAATAAATGCTTCAGTATCTTTTGCACTGGCAATGTATTACTTTTAAATGCAGATATTTTTCACTCAAAAAACTAAGCAGAAAAAAAAGCCCAAATCGCTACATGTCTATGGGATACATAGCATAGTATCAACCACAGGAAATCTAAAAAGGTGATAGTAGACACTTGTGTTTAAAGTACCTACCAAGGCACCTGAAAAACAGCCACTATTCTTCCTGCACCCTGTAGGAAGCCTGAAAGTATTAAGTGAGAACTGCCAGGGTTCTGATTCTTAATGAAATTCCAACTAACTTTTCACCACTGAATTACTGCAACAACCCTGAAGAACTGGGAATTGGGTGTATATTATTGTAGGAAATGCGCACATGCAAGGATAGCAGATGAAGTCCTAACTGCTGACATGCATATTCATGTTGAAAGAGACTCCGAATGTATTCCAGTTGGCACATTATAAGCAAAGGTGACCATATTCATTTGAGCTTAAGGTTCCAGTGAATGACCTAGTTTTGCCTGTCTACAAAATGAAAACAGAGAATGAACAACTAAAATAGAAATGTAGTCCTGTTCCTTTTAATATTACCTAAAAAGTATATGAGATCCATGACCAGCTCCTGGTAACTTCACATCCACATACTAGAGAAAGGCAAAACAAAACTATCAGACATTAGATGCAAATGTAATTTGGATTTTGTTTGTTATGGCTGATTACAGAAGACAGTGCTGACCTCAATACCAATGTTCTAGTATCACACAAAGCTGTGGGTTTTTAACTAGAAAAGGCGGTGTATTATTTACAGGCTCAGCTTGCCCAGAATTAAGAGATCATTTTGTCACATGCAGCTACGGTAGATGTTTTAAAAAGTAACCTCCCATTCTACACAAAAAACACAGTATAGAGGAGGTTATACATCTGCATGTGGAGCACACAAAGAATATGTTCATGTAAAACCATGCACTGCAGTGTAAAAACATCTGAGCTAACAATAAATAGGTGAACCAGTCTCTGCAGCTCCATGCTGGTTTGTTTTGTTGTTTGGTTTTGGTTTTTTTTATATGTAAGCTAGCTTAGAAATCCTGTCTTACATGGTACAGTCAGAAACTCCTAAAGAATGCTGCCACTGCAAAACCAACTCTGTAGAATCTCTGTATCCTACTGAAGCTAATCCCATACAATTCCTCATCTCTTGTGATCTCCACCACTCTCTGTGGAATCATTTGTTAAAACAGAAATTTTCAGTAAAAAATTTAGTTCCTTATTTTCCTAAATTGCTTTGGAATGCCTGTTAAGTAT
>VYZV01004726.1:0-22399 GCA_013401275.1 Pandion haliaetus | reverse complement strand
GTAAAATATACCTTATTTATGCAATAAAATGAGAATATTGTATGGACAGTACAATAAGGCAACATTACCGTTCCCTCATACATACTTAGTACTCAACACAATTAAATCAAACAAGTTCAGCCTGTTTACAATTTCTGCTGATATTAGAGCCAAGTTAACTGCTTATTTGTGATGGTATTTCAGCAATAAAAGAAATCTTAGTGTTGAAACAACAAACACCTCCAGGGGATGAAATGAGGTTTCATAGAGCCCAATGTCCTTTAGAAGTGACAATATAAACAAAATAGGTTTGCACACAAGGACAACAGACATTCCAAGTTCTTATATTACTAGCCACACCAGGAATTTCAAGCTGTCTGAAAAGGAAAACCATTTTCCTGATGTCATCTCGCATACATTGCTGGGTTAAAAGGACAGATGAATCTGTTAAAACTTCCAGCTCTCTGCTCCACTTCTTAAGCAGTGATGGATTAACAGAAAATGAAGCAGTATCTGAAATGCTACAGTTTACAGCCCAATGTGTAGAAGTAAACCAGCACTGTTTTCTACTTATTTAATACTCTGTGCTGTACATTGTACTACCAGTGACTGTTCCACACCCCAGCCAGTCACCCCAGCCCCGCTACCACAACCTGTGGGGTAGAGATGGAACAGCTTTAGCTAGCTAATCTTAATATAATGTAAACAGGAATTTCAAAACTCCAGAATTTATGTATTTATCCACTTAAAACAAAAGCAGAATCTCCCTGGTTTATCTTTCCTTCAGGCCACCAATGCTTTTCACTGTTCTACATGTCAGTTGCTCATACCTGTTGTTTGAGAGCCTCCAGAGATTCAAATTCCAATTTGGCGAGTTTTATCTGGATATCTCTTGGTTTATCCGGAATTACAAATGCCATGATAAACTTTATTGCTAGTAGCAAGTGCTGGGAAAAATAGTAAAAAGAAAAATGTTGTTCTATAGAGTTCAAAGCATAGAGAGAACAGTGTAATACTATTTCCAAATTTTAGTAATAGAGATACAAACAATTATTTCTTGTGACATGCACAACAGAGATAGCATACTATAACCACATTAAGCCTCAGATACTCCATATTTTTTCTATTTACAGTAATTCATAATTTTAATATAAACACAAATAGTTTGGCTTATTTTCATAATAATCCTATTTTCACTAGCTACTATAAACTTCTAATTCAGTTTTGTATTTGTAAATCCAGATAAAATAATAGCTTTTAAAACATATTATTGGTACATCGAAATTGAATTATGGCGCCCAGCACATATAGTTTCATAGTGAACTTTTACATATGTATACACACTCCTATATTTACATATAATTAGATGCAATTATAACAACATACATATGTGCACGCACCCATACACATATGTCATGATACAAATGAAACAAACACATTGTAAAAAATAAGAACAAACACTGAATTTCTGCATTAGAGAAGTTATTGAAACCTAAAAGCACTCCTGAGAAAGCATCAGAACAAAACAAAATAAAATACAATCTTTAAAGAATTGGCACACTTATGAAAAGAAACTTTCCAGGAAATGGAGAAGCATTCCACATAAAAGATGCCAAATCAGTCATAATTTATCACAAATGAAAACAAGCATGAAGTTGAACCTAGTCACTGACCAGTTCTTAAATTTCACTTAAACATGCACTATTCCCCTCATCTCACCAAAAACAAGTGCTAAACTGTCAAGTCAGTGGTTTTGTTTCTTCACTTATGTCAACTATAAATATCACCTAAACAAGAATCATTAAATCTTATTTTATCAATCACTAAGCTAACAATATGCTGCATGTCTGCAAGCAGGAACTTGTTCTTAGCTGAGAAAACTGACCAATGTAAAGCAACACGTAATATATGTGCTCAACTTTAAGCACATGCTTAAGTTCCGCTGACACAATGATACTCATACACATGCTTAGATTTAGATTGCATGTCCAAGCTACTTATCAAATTTTATTTTTTATAAAATGGAACAATCAGTGCTCCTTCCTGAAATAGGTTTTGCTGAACTGTATGATCCTGATACACTTGGGCACATGAATAACAATGTAACAGAACAAAAATCCCTGAGATTATGGAATTACCTGAGTAAGAAGCTAGCAAAAACATTACAGACTTCGCAGGAGTGGTAGTGAAACTCTAAATAAGCCAATTGCAATAAATAAGAGTTAAAGTAAGAAAGCAGATAATAGTAACAAGGAAGAGAAAAACAACAAAGAGCCATACATGAAATTATTTTTTAAAATGTATTACATAAAAATAGTTAGTAGGTCTAGGAAACAAACTGTTAGTGCAAGGAATAATACTTTATTTAGAGAGTTGAAAGGAGGCTGAAAATTAATGCAACACTAATATATCAATGAAAACTTGAACACAGATTAAAAGGTTAATAAAGCAATTAGCACGTCTGCTGAGTAATGCAATTGGTAATACCGCATCATTAAAAAAAAAAAAATATATATGTCAACAGTAAAGCATCCTCCCACTCATACAAATTTTCTTTTCCCACACAACTTAATAGTGTCTGCTACTAAGGAACTTTTCTTGCAGAAAAAATGATAGCAAACAATGTTAGTTTATGCTAGAAATACGTAGCAATAAAATATGTCTCAGATCTAGCACTGGAGGAATCTCTTAAATGGAAAAAGGTAAAATGTTGAAGACAATAAACAAGACAAACAATACTTCTATGCAGAATAGAGTCATAAGGAATCACAGGTTGAAGGGGAATAACTAATCTACAGATAAAATTTTGGTTTGGAAAGAGGAAAATAAGGATATCACATCTGGAGTACCTCAAAACTAGGTAACAGAATTAGGGTAAAATCTTACACTTAAGGTAAATAACTGACAGAACTAGCGGAAACTGAGGGATTTGAACAGGGGTATTTATTTGAAATGTTACAATGGACATCTCGGTTGAAAAAAAGACTCAGCATCTCGCAATGTAGCTTCTAGCTGCTCAAAGTCCTTTGGACTGGGGATCATCTCACTTTGCTAAACAAAAGAAAAAAAATCGTATTATTTTATCATATTAAAGACCGAGAATGAAATTTTGGAACTGTAAGTGTTCAGCCATTGCTTCTTGAAGAGCCTTGAAAACATACAAGCTAGTAACTTTCCATGTAGACTTCAAAGTAGCTCCAAATCCAAACAATTTTTAAGAAAATAAATAAAAATCATTTCAGGGAAGTGTAAATATTATGGAGGACAGAGTTTTTCCCATTTTTTTATAGGGGTGAGGAAGAAATAGAAGAGGCATCTAGGGCAAAGAGAAATAAAACCAATAAAACTGCTGCAGTTAATCCTGGAAAACACTGTATTTTTTAAAAAAGATTTAGAAGGGCAATGTGTTTTAACTACTTCACCATGTGAAGAGTTTTGTTGTTTTATCAACTAAGCAGAGCCCAGCAGTTCAGCAGTATTCCAGAGGTGGGTTTTTTGGCATTAGGCTACCTGTTACCCACATGTATTGAAAAATGCCTTTGACACAAACTAGCTGTTTGTCAGAAAAGAAGTCAGTTTTCATGCTACCACAACTCATAGCCTGTAAAGATAAGGATACAGCCTTAAGCATGGAGGCAGAAGCTCTGATTGAGAAAGCCTTCAAGTCAGAGAGGGCTCGAAAGTTGGAGTACAGATAGGGAAAGTCACTACTTTTGCTTGCCCTACTGTCATCCTCTTTCCTAGGCATCCACTATGGGCCACTGTTAAAAAAAAAAAAAAAAAAAAGATAACCGGGTTAAGTAGACCTTTGGTTTACCCCTCAGAACGGCTTTTTTAAGTTTTTTTCCCCTCCCATCAAAACAAAGCTTTATCAGTCATAAAGTGCTCAGAACTCTGTGGGATGTCCCTGTGTGCAAGACTGACCTCAGAAACCACACTGGATTTAACAGACTGCAAATTCAGTACAATTCCACCTCATAACTCCCAATAAACCTGAAAAAAGACATCAGAGCAACAGCCTCCCTTGGATAACTTCTCCAGCTGTTCCTATTTGCAGATTAGGAGTAATACTAAACAAAACTGGGAAGGTAACTGGCAGAAATGATGAATGGGGGTCATATGACTGATGAAACCTCTTTAAAAGAAAATGCATCTAAATTTATTAACAGTTTATATCACAGTCTGGAATTGCCATTTGACTAAGGAAATGTAAGTAGTTATTCAAGAGAAATTGAAGGAAAAAGTAGGGAGATGAGTAGTTGTGTTCATTATATTATTCATATTCCATACTGATTTCTTATCTTGTTTTAGTATAATTCCTGCAAGTCAGATCCACAAAAAGGAGACGTGCTTTCAAAAAAAAAATGTCTTAAGAGGACAGTATAAATCACCAGAATAGACAGCAAAATTCTCTTCCATATTATAAAGTCACATTAACACTGGTTTGAACATATTATAAAAAGAAAATATGAAAATGTATCCAAATTTGCTGCACAACTAGTGTAACTGTATTTGTACAATACTAAAATTTCTCCACAGAGTTGGTTTCATGGTGGTTTGTTTGGTTTTTTGGTTGGGTTTTTTTGGGTTTTTTTTTTTGGGGGGGGTGGGGGGGTGGTGTTCAATCGGGTTACAAACCCAACCATTATTTCTAATGGCAACCATTAAAAAGCGGTGCTGTTTCCAAGAACATGCCCTTCATGATTACAAGAGGACTATTTCACTGCGAGTAAAACCCAGGGTAACATTCACACAAGCTGTAAGCTCTCCAATGCCAACAGCGAAGTCCCCTCCTAGTTTGCAATCTGCCAGCGGGCACGGAGAGAAACAGCAATGAGTCTCTCCCCCTTGATAAATGCAGCGCCATCAAACTCTTTGTGGTCTTGTGCCAGGCGCTTAGAGAGCCAGAAGAACTATTCTGTTCTGCAAAGCCACCGACAAGAGTAGAAGCAGCAGCTGTGTTTTGCAGCAGTGGGTCCCCAACCTCATCTCTTCTAAACCAGAAAATGCAAATTAGGGTTAAATTCCTGGAATTTTGAACAGCTAATTTGATTTCTATAGTGGTCTTACTGCAGCAATTCCTGTCAAAATCTACTCAACTGGAAAAAAAAAAAAAGAAAAAAGAACATAAGCAGTAGCTGTGTTGCTGGTTAGCTGATAAAGTGCGTGCCAAATGTCAGCTTGGAGAGACTTTAGTAAAATTTTGTCTCAAAAGCCTATTTTAGAATCTATTATTTATAAAAACTTTCAATTAAAATCAGAAATCTGGACCTAGTCCAGCCTAGAACCAGTACATACTATGAAACAAGATGGTTACTGATTACTAACTCTGCATAAGTAAGGAACTCTACACAAAAGCCAACACCTGAGAATAGCACATTGCTTTGAACTTCTATTCCCTACTGGTATCCACAAAATATCTTTGCAAATGTAAAGCAAAGTATCACTGCAAGATCATGTTGCTGTCAGAGCAGAAGGCAGGGAGATCATTAGATTCTTTGCTAGGACTCCAGATCACAGTATTCTAACATTAAACTAAGCTAAGATCAAACACTAAGAACAGCCCAAAAAAACAAACAAAAACCTCTTTCTGTGGCAATAGTTTTTAGCTTTGAGGGTCTTGCATCTTTCTGAGAGTATAAAAAAGGCAGGAGGAAAGTGAAAAATAATTCTGTCAAGGGAGCAATACAGGCAAAGAAAAATTTCCATAAAGCTCAGGAAGTTCAATTAAATTAAATTGTGTTTAGAAGACAGCAATAAAATAAATTTACAAATAAATATTTCTGCAATATACATAAAAAGAAAGCACAACCAAACTTTCCTTCCCACTTTTGGACTGAACTGGCTTCATTACAGAGTCTTGCTAATTGAGCAAAATCATCACAGCTAAGGGACTTTAAAAAAGGGCCTTTCTTCTGCTACTCTGATAAATGCTGCTTTTAAAACCTCATATTCCACATATTATTATGGAATTTTTGTGAAATGGGAATGGAATTTGCCTTATAAAAACTTCTGATATTCCCTTCAAAATTTCATTTTATCCACAGACATGTCCAAAATCGAGGGGGGGCAGATGATAAAGTTATTTCTAATTGGTCCTATTTCAAGGCTTCTTCACATCTCCCATTCAGCTTAAGACTTTGTCTTCTCTTCCCACAGATGTACCCATGCACACACTTAAGAGTCCAGATGCCTGCCACAATCTGCATGCTCCATCTACCCCATTTATCCCCAAACCAGCATAATCCATTTTTCCCTACTTTCAGGCAGAATAAGCTTTCTCCTCCCTGCCAAAACTCCAGGGAAACACTGGGACCGAAGTGCAACCTTCCTGCCTCAGATTCAATGCCTCTTGCCACTCCAGCACAGCGAAGTCTGTCTCAGCTCTCAGCTGGAATATGCTCAGCACAGGTGAAGTGTTCACACACTTAACACCTGCTGCACTCCTTTAAGTCTCTACAAAGCACATAAACCAAAGATGGTTTAGAAACTTGTATCTTTGCCACGTTTGGGCAGTTTTCTCCCAGGAGCACCATAAAGCACATTCTTTAGATCAGAGTAAGCCTTCTGTCAACCTTCGCATTGCTACCTCAGAGCACAGATACACTGCGTCTTCTTAACACAATAATTATCTTATTTTTATATACGTATAAATATTCTATATTTAAATATTTTTAGATTTATATATTTTCTCCTTTCTTAAAAGGAGGAAGGCATTTATGTAAAAATGCAAAAACTCGAAACTCCAAACCAAAAAAAACCCAACCAGCAGGGCGAGTTTCAGCCTGCCCTATTAAAATGTGGCAGAGATAGATGCAACTAAACAGAAGCTTATTACAAAACATGTCAGAAAGCATACACAGAGACAGCATTACCCAGTCCATTTATAATTTGTAAGAGAACCTCTGTTTCTTCCTCTTAAATGATGAACACACACTTACACACACACAAACCCGCAAATGCTGCCCAAGGAAAACTGGTAGCTACATTTCTGACGGAACATCTCGCAGACCATCAGAAGGGTAAGAGCAGATCTTCCATCTTCTATTGACCGCACCAGCACATTTGTGAAATCTACCTCCAGTCAAAAGAGTATTTAAGCTTATGTTTAGTTTTAAGCATACCTATAGATATATTTATGTTAAGAAAAACATTTAAGCCCAGGCTTAAAAGTAGATCAAAAAATAATGCCCAGGTCATTTGCTGAATCTGGGTCTTAAAATTCAACGGCTAAATCACAATATGTATTTTCTTTTCCTGGGGGTGGTAGGATGTGACATGTACTAAATTCACCTGTCTGAACAGATGAAAGCTGGCTTGCACAGAATCTCCTTACATTTGCACTTCTGAAATTGTTTTAATTAGTGCAGAAATCCTGGGTTTTTTTATTACCAATCCACTATGAAACCTCACAAGTAGAAATCTGCACTGAAAAAGATACCAGGCTTTAATATGCAATTTTGAGGTATATTTCAATCATGAAAATGGGTATTGAGCTACAGCATGAGAATAAGGGTTTGTTTTATTACTGTTACACAAGCATTAGCAGCACTGGCCTCTAGTAGCACTGATACACCCCTCTTTCCAGTTAAGTCTCGGCCTTATGCCTCAAGACTATTGAATTGGTTTCTTTCAGAAGAAATAATTTTATCCTAAATACTACAATTGCTTCATATACTATCATTATTAAAAAAAAGACAATTCCAGACCAACACTCCTGAGCAAGTGACTAATGGATAAAACAACATGAAAGTTTGAANAAAAAAAAAAAAAAAAAAAGTAAAGATAATCTCTAAGGAAGCAGATTCTGTGCTCTTCTTTCCGGGAAGTAACTGCAAAAGCAATGGGTTAAGCAAAGCAAAAAATAAAGTAAAATATTGCAAACATCATCTTCTAGTGAGGGAGCCGGTCTCTTCTGCCTTTACATATTTTTGTACTCTCCTGTTTTCAAAAAAGTTCTACAAGACTAGTTGGAAAGCAAGCAAAGCAAGCCAGTCCTACTTCTGAAACTTAGCCCTCCTCTTGGAAAGCCTTAGGAAGTATTTAAACCAGCTAAAACTTTAAACACAAGTCATCAGGGGCAATCTGTTAAATAAATAAATATTCTACCAATGCACATGCTAATAACATTGAAAGTGCAAGTAATCTGGATCAATTGCATAGTCATGACAATTTTTTCGTCTTACAGCACCATTATACTTTCTATTACATAAGGAATTCGGTATCTTTTAAAAACAAATTTTCTAATTATTTATAGATTATTTCTTACTAATGGTAAAACCACAGTTATACATCATATTCAGTCACTAATGAACTGAAGCATTATCTGGTTTTATTCATCTTTTTGAAAAGATTTAGATGCCCAACTGTTCTCCATAATTTTCTCCAACAATAACAATTAAGATGTAAGGCAGCCCGGAAATCTATAGAAATTTTGTCACCAACTTACTCAATGCTGCACAAAAGCCACCAGTTCTTTATTTCTCATCATTTATATATTTGTTCAAGCCTTTCTACAGATCTTTTACACTGGAATTTTTAAGCTTACTTTCAGATTACTTTTTCAAGACTGAAGTATGAAAAAAGAGGGACAAGGGTTGGTAAGGTAGGGTGTTTTATTATACATACACAAGCAACACTCTCCCCTCTCCAAGCAAGTTGGCATTTTTGCATCTATCACTAGAAATTATACATTCAGCAGGTTCTAGAAACACCTGCTGAAAGAAAAACTTCTGATATCGGTCTTGTACACAGACTTTTAACTGACTGCACCTTGGGAATAAACAGTTACCCTAATAATCTTGGTTTATAAACACAGCATATCCTGTGACCCAAAATATTTTATGATACAGCACACTTGCAAAACTGTCTCTATAAAAATCACTCTAAAACTACAACATACACAAATGAGCATTTCAGAAATGTTACAAGACATGATTTTTCTCGCATTTGTTTCATCCTGTAGTCAATTCAAAAGACATGAAAGAAAGCACTGTAGGTATAAATTTGTCTTGGAGCTTGTAAGCATTTGCTAATGGTTAATTTTGCAGTAATCCAACAGTCTTGAAAGCAGCATGATAATGCACCCATCTCTATGTTACCATTTGATAATCCTGAAATGTTTTGGCACAACCCTTATCTCAATTTATGGCTAGCATTTAATAGGAACTGGGATAAGAGTTGCCAACAGCCAAATTAGCTAATGCTGAATGTAATGAACAGCAGAGCTCTGATCATGCTCTGAAATAAATTCTAAGTGAAAAGTGGAAAGAAGTATGCCCATGGAATTAAAATTGACAGTATGATTAATACCAAGCCATACGAAGTGCCTCTTAGCTGATTGCTAACATTACATATTGGCTCCCATTCTGACAGGTATAGTTTATCGTCAAAATGCCCTAATGTTCCACATAAAGGAAGGAAAAAAAAGTTCGCTATTTTCTATTAATCTACAAAACTTATACTTCTTTCCACCTTTAAGCCACACATTTTTCTCTAAGAAAAAAGATGCAAGTAAATTATAGCACATAGTCATTGTAATTATGCATTGTAAGGAGTTCTGTTTGTCAGGACTCAGAAATTCCTCCTTGGTTACATGACTGGATGACCTGGGGTTAGTAAGGAGATACGAAGCATTGTTTCTGCCAGGGGTTTGAAACTCCTGTAAGTCAGTTCAGTGATAAATAGAAATTGTCACCTGCAATCATCACAGGCATGCATACAGGCATCACAGATTTTGAGAACTCTTTGCTCCTGCCTCAACCAAACCTCATTTGTCCTAGTCCACGCCAAAGTAGACAGGTATAAAACTCCCAATTGAGTTTTGGATGGACTCAGCAAAGAAATCAAAATGTACACATAGGAAACTAAAATCACTTTACTTTAATAAGCCTTACAGATGGTTTTCCCAAAACTGTATGTTGGTTCTGGAGATTGTGAGACAATTATTTTCAATCTGACGTTTTTCTTCAATTTATGATAGGAAAAGGTGTCATTGCATCTCTATTGGAATTTAAATGCCATTTTTCTTCAGTTTATGCTAGGAAAAGGTGTCATTGCATCTATATTGGAATTTAAACTATTTTAAACATTGAAATTGATGGTTTTATCTGTCACCTTGATATCAAGTAACACAAAATGTAAATGGGGTTTAGTTTTAAGAGTAAAGTCTCGGCCAGTTATTATTCAGAGAAGATATACACTTAAGTTTTTTACCTTTAACTGTGAATAACAAGTTCTCCAACTAGATGCATCACACGGTATTTACAGATATTTGCTTATTTCTCTCGCAACTACCTGGCTTTATATACAACTGTCTTAAGATGGTTTCAAAGCTGATTCACAAGAACATTATTCCTACTGAAAAATCTGTTCACCTCACAACACCAAGATACGAACTGTATCTGAATAAACACATTTAAAGTAAAACATATTTCACCACACTGCAAATACATCTTCATTTAATGATTCAAAATTTTAGTGTAATGCACAGCTTTCTTCTGTGTATTCAACCTATTTTAAGTGGCATGCTTTACTCTAGTTCTGTTTGAAGCTGTAAGTAAATTCTGTACAACACAGCACATTTTTTAATCTGGACCAAAAGGTGAATCATGCAATGTTAAATAACGAACAAAATGTCACAGCCATGACTCATCAGAGAAAAATAATGGTATTGTGACATATATTACACCGTAAACTGCAGATTAATTGTTGTCTCTATTCCTGTGCAACTTTAATCAAAGCAAATTAATTGAAATGGGTACAATAAAACTACCTAATCTGAAACAATTCTGTAGGGAAAAATCAGATTAACAATTTTCATATTGGAAACTCATCACCTGCATTTTTCTTGTAAAAACCTAGAGGGGCTTTTTCACCAGAACTATGCAAAGTCAAATAATCCTTTGCTTTTCAATAAAGGTCAGAAGAAATGTTTTTCATTCAGCTGGAGTATTTTAATTAAACATTGCAGCAGGTGTTTGAATGTTCTGCCAACTCCTGAAAAGCTTGCATAAAAACTGTACCTTTAAAAAAAATAAAGACCTGTACATCCTCAAGCCTTCTTTATCTGCCTGTTCTGTGAATGGGTATTCACAAAATTATGTACAATTTTCCCTGTTTTGGAACGCCAGTACCTGCCCTTGCTATAAAAGAGTTCTTCATCAAAGCTGTTGGAAGCTAGCCACAAAATTCTCATGTCAACTTTTATGGCTGTGGCAGATCTCTGCAACAGAGCACAGCCCAGAGTTTAGCCTTAGCTGATGACCTGCTTCAACTTGTTAGGAACACAACTGATCTGTTCAAGCTGACAAAAAGAGAATCTTTAACTGTGAGCCAAATTAATTTTTGAGACAAAATATTGGAGTTAATGCAGATCCCTTTGTATGTCATATGCATGCAACCAAGTTTTTCAGCAATAACACACCTCCCAGCTTTAGGTCTCCATGCACTCACATAAAAGCAGCCTATGAAACGCTTCCAAAACTGCTTACATTCTTAAGGAATACAAAGCCCATCGAAAGATGCAGACTCCAAAAGAGAGGTGGGAGGAAACAGAGAGCAGAAAAGAAGAACAAGCTATGTTCTCCACAGTGGCAGTAAGTGATTCTATCAAGTCATTCTATCAGCTGAGAATGTGAGTCAGAATGTGAATCCCAACACAGAGACTAGAAAGCAGTAACTCTCCTGTACATTGGCATACACACAGCTGTATCACTGCAGTACACTTCTTCAAAACTAGACTTCTGCCAGTGTAATTCAATGCTTACTGCTTGACAAATTCAGTGGGCATCCGGGACATCTCAAAACCTATCACATTTGAATAAGGAAGAGGTTCTCAATTGAATTCTGATGTATCAGGAGAAAGGAATACCAGCAAAAACGGTAATAGAGCAACAAAACCTGTTATTCACTTAGTCACTTCGGGTTTTTTCTGCGACTTGGTAGGCTGGCCTTTGGAACTACAGGCAGAACAGAAAACCAACAGTTGAATCTCAGTGGTGTAACAGTTTTGGCAACATGCAGTGAGCAAAACTTCTCATCTCCTTACAAACAGCAAGGCTGAAAGAGAAAAGAAACCCCACTACTTACAGATTCAATTAGAATTTTAAGACCATTTGGGAGTCAACTTGCAGCAAGGGCTTACATCACTTTGTTGCTATGAAACTTTATCACATAGGAATAATCAGCCATAAAAACCTGCAGCTGACTCATTCTCTGGCTGAAATGATCTCAGCTGAGAAGGCCACTTTCAATTTGAAATGAATTAAGTAGCAGTTCTGAGCATGGCTCTGAAAGATGCCTCAAGTATCTCAAATGGGCAATGTTGAGATGTCAGACAAGATCTTGGATCAGTGACTAAATATGAACAGGTCCTTGAGTAACTATAATATAACATGCAAGCAGAGACAGGTGGGAAGCTGAGACTTTTCACACATGAATCTCAACAGAGCTGACCAGTGCTATCACAGGAATCCGAGAAGTCCAGGGACTGAAGGAAGATATCTGTACCTGTGACTGGTCTGCCACTCATAATTAAAAGGGGTAACATGGTACCAAAAATGTCTGTGTGTCAGCTTCAAAATTCATTCTGGGAATGAAAGAAACTTGTGAAGAGGCATTACCTCACTACAGGAATAACTTCCAGCAGTAGTGATCTGGCCCTGCTGTGAACCAGGAGGATGGTATTACAGAAGTATGTAAACTGCAGACCTCAAGTCTTGAACCAGTCCTGGGTCTGCACAGATAGACTGATGCAAAGCAGGTATTTATTTCCTGAATTGGGGGACCATTTGTATTTATTCATTTTTCCTTATGACCAGACTGAAAAGTGATTCTCTTTCTTCTTTGAGCTAAGGAAATATTAGAAATGAAAGTATTCTACAGTGCCTTTCCTTCAGCTTCTGGATGAAGCAAACTACTGCTCCTTTTTGTGCTGAACTTGGGTAAGGAGTGTTCTTCAGGAAAAATGAGAGAAGCATACACAGAAAGACAAAAGGATGTAAATGTACAGGACTGACCAAGCCTGGCGCACAAGGGCAAGACTGTTGCTGCAAATGGAGCGTGCCTTGGAATCGGCTGCGATACACCACCACTCTGTCAGCTTCACTGCCACTGAACAGCTTGCCATCTCCAAGACCTGCTGTCTCCAAAACCGACAAGATGAATCCTGGGATGCAGAGGCAGGTGATCACCTCTAAAAATAGGCAGTCCCGATAAAATAATGCAATTTCTGTCTTAAGATACACATTTATAAAAGTGAGATCATTGACAATCATAGCACTTCAGATCTTTTATCCAAACACAGACTCCCTCAACAGTCACATGAATCTTAACCAGAAACAAACTAATAGCACAGTGAACAGGCAAAACATGAACAAAATTTTCAGGGTTCAAAATGTTACTTTGCTGCAACCCTGCCATTTTCCCTTAAAGTTCTTTTAAGAGCTTGTTACTTGAGAGAATAAATCCCTAAAATCTCCTGGCTTACATTTTTATCTTTTTTATATCCTTGACCAAGTATTCTTTGACAATCCAAACACACACATCCTTATATATAAAAGCAATACTCCCCATATACTCAAAAAGGCTAAAAGAAAAAATAAAAAATACAATGGGAGAACTTATCCTGGAATGTTTGAGAAATCTGGCAGTACTTCAAGTTGTGTGGGGTTTCGTGACATAACAATTAACAAATTATCTTCCAACATAATAAATTATCACACAAAAATCCTAAAAGGTGAAAGTCATGTCAGATAACAGGCTTGTAAATCAGTTTTGCTACTTCACACTCTTCTCCTAACATCTCATCTAGCATTTTTACTAGGAGAAGAAATATCAGTATGTCTCAAACATAGGAAAAAAAATTTCTCAAACAGTATTCAAGAGTAAGACCTTCCAGCATGACATAAAAGTATCATGAGAAAAAAAATTGAGTAAATTTTTCTTTCAATCCAGAAGAACTTTACCTTTCTTTGATAGTACTGAATGGTTCTGGGTTAGACAAGATGACTTTGCTGTATATAGCAATTTCAAAACCATTTCTATGATGAATCATTTTAGCATCACAGATACCTAGCACTCTCAAGCCAGAAACAATGTCTTTACTAGTCAGCAAACATACACAATGAAATTCTATTTTGCTCACTTCCAATGGGAACAAGCATATTACCCTGTCACCTCAAACCTGAAAAGCATCTGGATCCTTTTCAGAATTTGCAGGGATGCCAAATGTAAACTAGACAGGTACCAAATGCTGTACTGCTTCCGGTTTTGTTTTACATGTTCATGCAGGCAACGATTTTTTTTTTTTTTTTTTTTTTACTGCCTACCTCATCTTTTAAAAACAGATACTGTGTTTCAAACACTGTATCATTAAACACATTACACATGTATATCACTGCACTTATCCTGGCTCAGTTTTTTAGAAATTGGGATGTATTCCATTGTTGTTTTGCAGGGAAGGGACTTTAACTAACTTTGCATCTTTCCATATTACATTTACTTATTTTTGCCTAACTTCTCTCACACAGACAAAAAGCATTAGGTAATGTCGTTCAAAACAAAAACAGTTGGGGACCACTGACACTCAAGATTCTTCTAAACATGTAAGCCAGTCTTTAGCATCATTATTCTTCCAAGATGAACACTTAAGACTTTGAAATCAGGTAAATTGTGAGAGTTTCTTTGTCAACTTGGGTTGCCTGAAGTGAATATAAAACATGCTTTAGAATTCTAAAATACGATTTCTAAAGGAAAGAATGTCATTATGGAAAGGTTTACTTAATTTTACTGCTATAACACGAGCAGATACAACTGAGGTTAGTTTTACATAGCAATCAAAATACCATTGCATTGATCAGAGAGGTGCTTTGTTACCCTGTTCTGTCAGAGGTTTGATTCCTTGATCTCATTAAGCACATGCTTGGTTGTTAGTAGGGGTAATCTTTCTGACAATGCTTTGCTTTTGAGGGACACAAATTTCATTTATTATGGTTGGGTTAAATGTTCACCTCTTTCTTTCTTTCCCTTCTCTTTATTCCCCACCATGCCAGCAATCTTATCTTCACATGGCCTATTCTATTTTTTTTGTCCTTTGATTATTTTTTTTAAAGGTTAAATATATACAGCTGACCTTTATATTAATTTAAATTCTCCTTCATACTTTTAGAATATTGTCAAACTTCTTATCTCCACGTGAACTTGCTGCTGCACAGTAAAACTAGTATTCTGTGCACTGTCAGCAACAGGATATGTCTGATAGGATGAATTACTGGGCTTCTCTGATCAACCTGTAACTTGCACAGCCAGTTCTCAACATACTGCCTTTAAAAATGCACTCTAATTAAACTTTCCTTGTGGACCAAAGCTCCTAAGGTGCTAAGCCTCTGCAGCCCTCAGCTCTATTCTCTAAATGATATTACAGTGAGAATATAGACATTCACATAATTAACATGCCGCCCCTGTGTAATCCAAAAGACTGATGCACAAGACCACTCGTTTGCATCCAGCACAGCAACCCTGGCCCATTCCAAACAGAAGATGGTAACAGTTTAGCATCTAGGATTATTACAAGAATTTTAAAGATTTAACCATTAAGGAATTTCTATAAATAGGAAACCTAGAGTGATGGCTCACATTTTGTTTTCAAGTGTTGTGTGTCTTCTCTTTCTACATATTTGCACAGCAACAGCATTTTTAAAAAGTTCATTTAAAACTATACAATTTTCTGAACCCAGAATGTGCTGCTTGCAACATTACACATGGATCTGGTTTTCAGAACACATACTCGTCTCTTAAATGAATAGAAGGAATAAAAGGAAAGACAACCGTTATTTGCTTCAGCTCTAATACATATTTTCTTTACATACAACATTTATATACACATTCTGAAAGTAAGTCTGGTTAGACTGTGTCACTAGGACAAAACTGGTATTAAGATCAGGGATCACTTGCTTTTTTTCATAAGGCGATAAGGAGTTGCAAAATCTGATTTTGCCAATAAAAACTTTCAACTAGATATGAATGATTAAAAATCACGATGCTGATCAAAGCTTTGGGCTTGTTTTAATCTTTTCTTTTCCCATGCTACAAGACTATGTTAATAGCTTCACAACTAACAGGTTAGAAATATCAACCAGGTCTGCTATCGGAAATGCACATTACCCTCAGTCAATAGGTCTAGGAAAGATGACTGCACAAACTGCATTACCTCTGTAGTGCACCATATTTCTTCCTTATATGCAATTAGATGCTTCCCAGTGGACAATCTGTTCTTCAATGACACGTATTAACTTTTGTTACAATTTTCTAAATAAAATATCATCTTTACACAAAGTAACTTCATGAATTCTGCTTTTAAATATTCCCCTGCAAAGAAAAGCAACCCCTTGTATCTGAAAGTGCTTACAACTGAGCAATACTCCATTATAAAAACAAGGGGTTTAAAGTAGACTAAAAGCATTTTCCGGAATACTAGCTTTGTTTTTATCTTGAATAATTACCAACACAGTTTTCAATCATGAGGGGGTAGACTCGCGTTCCCTTCTTGCTCACTAACTCTACTTAAGCCTAAGTGGTGCAAGTAACCTTTGCTGCTTATAGTCCATCAGCAAAGTATTCACTCTGTGCAGAAGAAAGCCAGCTGAAAGCAGCAGCATTCCCACTGAGCATACAAAAGCGTGCAGGGGTGGGTCATGTGCTGAAGATGGGTAGGACCATAAGGCAGCATGACTGACAGAATTCCTAATCTGGTTCTGGGCAAGGCCATTTTAAATGAGTCCAGCTAGATACCTCCGTCCCACACACTCCATGTACAGTGATGACTCAGACCAAGAACTCCTGCTCCAAACACCACAGTTTTGATCAATCACAAAGCCATTAGCTGTCAACTCCAAACAAGCAAGAAGGCGTAGATTTATGATTAGAAGGGAAGGATTAGTGCTGAACGGAACACAAGCTCATCTTGATGGCTCCATTTAAAAACTTTAACACTAATAGCAACCTTTCTTTTTTCCTGCAAAAATCATTTAACTATGAAGTTCACAAGACAAAAAAACCCTGTACGCCACATAGCATAGAAGCATAGAGCATAGAAGCAGAACAAGACTAAAAGTGGAACGTGTCTTCCTCCATATAATAGAATACCCAATATTATCAAGTTGGGACACTAACTTCAGAAATTAAAAATGAAAAGCAGTCCCCTATCACCACATACCTCAGAGCATGAGTTTGGAGATCATATGCTGAAAACCAGTTTCTGAGAAAGTGTCAGCATGCTCTATTTTTGTTGGCACAACCAGCAGTGCTCTAGTTCTGAAAATCAGATCAATGCTATTTTGTACCTACATGCAGATGCTTGAAATCAGACACCTGTAGCCTTACTATACAATATTTACAGTTTGTCCAAGTATATGGGTCACTGAAACAGACAAACACTATTAATAATTACCCTGAAATTAAAGGCTAGACATGGAAAGTTGGATCAAGACTTTTTTTTGTTGAGCAAAAAGTAAATAATGTAAGTGATTTTCTTTCATCTATGTTTAATTATCTAATAAATCAAGCGTAGCCAAAGCTAGCGGATTACACATCCCCAGATGGCAAATCGTTCCATTCCAAGCAAAGGCAGGAATGACTCTCCGCAGGTGCCTATACATCCCCCTTGCCCATACAGTAGCCTAGGCAACTGGCTTCAGACAGATACTAGCTTTCACATCGTTAAAGGTTAGGGGTGACTTACATTTTCCAATTTATATAAATTTAAAGAGTAAATGCCGTAAAAATCTCACCAGTTGAACTCAGTGGGAAACAAGAGCAACAGTGCTTGTGTAGAAGAAACATTCCAAAACCTTTTTATGATACTATGTTTCTGCAGAAAAGCCACTTTAAAACATTAAAAAATGTCTAAGTGTAAATTATGAAATATGAGCTACAGTTTCTAGTTTGAATTCATTACTGAAGCCAACTACTAAATTAGTTAGATTGTTAGGCTGCAAGGTGTTGTACTTAATAGGTTTACTCATATGAATGGGTACAGAGGTCTCATTTTCAACACCAGTCTCTTTGGCGTTATATAGCCATATATAGTGTTAATAATAATGTGTTCAATATTCTAATAAGAATAAGTAAGCCTTCAGAAAACCTTTAACCTGTATATGAAATGGAGACTATCAGAGAAATTTGTGAACTATTTTTGTATAAAGAATGTTGAGGCTACAATACTGGAGAATATTTTAGGAAAGGTCCTCATACATGTTTGGATTTGTTCAGTCTCAAGCATTTTAGAATTACTGTATTCTGATTAAAAACCAATGGATTATCAGGAGAAAAACCTTTTTCTTAATTTCTTTCTGCTAGGGAAAAAAAAATAAAAATCACATAAAGCTGCATCTTCACTAACTCAGACACCCTTTTCAATAATACCAAATACGCAAAGAAGAAAAATTAACTTAAAAGATACAAACAGCTTTTCTTTGTTGTTGTTTTTGCAGAAAATGCTAATTCCAGCCTTTAGAGCTGATGAAGTCTCCAGATGAGAGAGGAAAAAAAGGTGTTGTGTACCAGTCACTGAATGGAGGCATTCCAACAGAATGTATTAGAAATTCCAGTGAAGAGTTACTTAGATCTGTATAAAGCACTACGTCATAGGATATAAGATACTATTCCATAGCAGGTGGATGGTGAAGTCTAGTAAATCACACTCTCTTAGGAATGAAAAGATAGTTAACAGCAACAGAAGGCCACATAGATTAATCACAAGTGAACCTTACTAACCTCAGTAACCTCATGGCTCCATTTGGCTAAATGCAGTAAAATTCAGCCTTTCTGCTCCTGACACTATCATAGTAATGTTAACTGGACACCAGTGGTTAATGGTGAAGTCTTTATATGAATTTGTATGATATTTTGACAATTTCAGTCATGGCTTGGCTTTGTAAGCCAAGATCCTAGCTCACCGTCCAGTACATCCCAAACATTTGCACATGTACCTCAAAAGACAATCAGGAAGGATGCATCGTTTTCAAGCTTCTGGGATGAAATTATGAAACATTTCTTCATGTACAATAAAACTACTGACTTGATTCACTTTCCCAAAATATAAAGATCAGTTGGCTTGCTGGATCTCCCATGTCATCGCCCAGCTATGCTATTCTGTATCATAGAATCGTTTAGGTTGGAAAAGACCTTTTTGACTGAGACCAACCATTAACCCAACACACCAACCATTAACCCAACACTGCCAAGTCCACCACTAAACCATGTCCCTAAGCACCACATCTACACGTCTTTTAAATACCTCCAGGGATGGTGACTCCACCACTTCTCTGGGCAGACTGTTTCAGTGCCTGACAACCTTTTCTGTGAATAAATTTTTCCTGATATCCAATGTAAACCTTCCCTGGTACAGCTTGAGGCCATTTCCTCTCGTCCTATCACCAGCCACTTGACAGAAGAGACCAGCACCCACCTCACTACAACCTCCTTTCAGGTAACTGTAGAGAGAGATAAGGTCTCCCCTCAGCCTCCTTTTCTCCAGGCTAAACAACCCCAGTCCCCTCAGCTGGTCCTCACAGGACTTGTGCTCTGGATCCTTCACCAGCTTCATTGCCCTTCTCTGGACACGCTCCAGCACCTCAATTGTCTTTCCTGTAGTGAGGAGCCCAAAACTGAACACAGTATTTGAGGGGGATAATCACTTTCCCGGTCCTGCTGGCCACACTATTTCTGATACAAGCCAGGATGCTATTGGCCTTCTTGGCCACCTGGGCACACTGCTGGCTCATATTCAACCGGCTGTTGACCAACAGCCCCAACACTCTTTTCTTGCTGAAAAGTGAACTTTCATCACACTAGTATGAATCTCCCATCAGCAAACATTTAATTTTGGTTTTACTGGTTCAGCAGCTCCTCAATTACATGGCTAAACAAAACTCACCCAAATTACAGAAAAGCACACACAAAAACAAAAGTCCACCTTTGCAGAAACAAGGCCCAGATAACAAGAAATTAATTCTAATTAAGAACAATGAAGAGACAAAGAAATTTACTGTAAAAGAAGTATTCTGAGATTGCTGAGTAGGTGTTCAGAGATAATTTTCTTGTCAGATGTTGTCCAGGAATTCCAGATCAAAATAGGTAACTTGCAGTATCCCACCCACACTTCCACCTATCCTCCCTTTAGTCTACCTACTCTATGAACTTCCAGTGCAGACTACTGTAGTCAAATGTGCTTTTAAGTGACAAATTAAATTAGGAGTCTCATACGTTTTTAGAAAATTTAGGTCAATTACTGGTAAAGCCCCCAGCCATTACTATTTCCATTTTAGTATTTCCCATCAACAAGTCAAATGCGAACATTTTAAGCTTCATTACCCTTCAGCAATCCCAAATGCCAGTTTCTTGATTACCTATTAGGTTGTTGTATACTACTCCATCTCTTAAGCTGGAAGACGGATTACAGTATTACAAAATCACTTAGAACTTGCATCATAAAATAAACTATTCATACCATCTGTTATAAAAGAGCGAAATTGTTCTCCCTGCTCTATTGCTGGAAAAAAGATTAAGGTTAATCCACTTCCCCAGTGCTGTACAGCATACTGGAAGAGCAGGCTACATTAAAAAGCTGAAATCTAAGGTTCCCCATTTCATGACAACTCTGTATTATCTTTTTAAGAACCCAGATGCACAACTACCCCAGCACATCAGTCTCGTGTCCTAAGAATCCTAGCACTATTCTACTTCTTGAGACTGCAAATCACTTTTTGTTTTTAAACATCTGTATATTATTAGCTGTAACATTATTACTTCAGTGCCCAGGTAGTTCAGCTGGAGTATCCAGCCTCTGGATGAGATGCTCAAGATGGTTATTTCAAGTGCTTCAGGTCAATAAGCCAATACTACTGCACTCTTGTAAATGAGGCCAGGATTTCTCATGAGGTTTTACCAACAACTTCAGAAATATTAAATTATTCCTTTCATGCTCTTTTGTCTTGCCTAATACTGCAGATCCCACTAAAAAATTTTTTTTCATTGTGTCTAACAGACTCTATGCAAATAAAAATTAACACACATCCAGCTGGAAAATGAAACTCCTTCTACATTGCCATCTTATTTATTGTTTGCAGAATGCAACAATTAGAATTAATTTAGAAATAAATTAATTTTCCTACCAAAATTAAAAACAGCAAGCTCAGTACATAAATAGTAAAACAGTTTTTAATGGGTATTTCAGTTTCTCATTTCATTATTTTGTCATGCAAATATTTTGACAGTGTGTTTAGGCCAAACTCCCTCTTTCTCCCCTCACAGCTCAATTTCTGGTAATGAACACTGAGGTCATGAACATTGGATTGGAAAGCAACAGCAGGACCTTTCTTACAAGAACATGTTGTATTTGACTCAAACAAAAATATCTAAAAATCTGAAAACAAATATAGAAGAACAGAACTAAGATAACAAGTAAAAATGTTGCCTATATTCAATTTCAATACAGAGTGGAAATCCATTTTTGAGTAATTCCAGTCGGGTGCTCTGGTAGACAGATACTATGATGAAGGAGGAAAAGAAGGATCTTACAGTCAAAGAGAAGACTTATTTTGGGCTCAGGCCCGCTCATCCATTTCCACAAAATTTGGAAATACTACACATACTTTGCTTCTGTAAATGGAGCTCATAGATAGTTTATACAATATTGCAAAGTTATTTATCATTTACAGTGTAAGATTCAAGGATGAAGAAAATTGTAAATAAGAGGAAAAAACTGAAAAATTTCATGGGCCAGAAAAGTTCAAAAGAACAAAAACATTAAATTCTGCATGAAATTATCAGAGGAAAAAAAGCATCACAGCTTTTCTTTTAACAAATGATTGAAGAATTAAATTGTAATTAAGTTACTTGAAGACTTCAGTATGCATTTTTCACTATGATGAAAAATAATAAGAGCTAATACAAATATTTAAGTTTTCAATTATAGGCACAGAAAACAAATGCAAGGTAAGCTTACAGAAGTACACATCTCATTTTCTCACCCATGCACTGTCCCCGACAGACACATTTTTTTAAGATCTGCCTAACCTACAGTAAGAAAACCAAATGTTACCACAGCCTTACCCATGTCACAGATGTACACAAGTGTCACAGATAAGTACAAGCAACTCTACATGACTTCAGTGCAAGCTTCAAGGATTTAATATCCAGAATGCTTTTCCCCTTAAAAAATACAAAGCCACTTTAAAATCTTGCTCTTTACTATGGCTGCATATTTAGTTTGTCCACACATATGTAGCTCTTAGATGAATATGAGCACACCTTCAGGTGATGATAAAATCCAGAGCTGTAATGCTTTTTAAGGTGACTATACATGAATCAAACCACGGCTTTATCCAAGCGTGACAGAATTCCTTTGCGATAGAAGGAA